>OMLB01050674.1:0-11994 GCA_900302555.1 Myripristis jacobus
AGTTCCTGAACTCTCTCCTTCGAGGTAGTTCCTGCGGTGGAGACACGTGACAACGGCCCCGACCCCGTAAAATTACCCCGAAGTTCCTGCAGTGGAAACGGGCCTATGATGAATGTATTTGAACTAAACTAGGCAAAAAAAAAGTTCTGCACCGCTTTTTCAGTCTATAATTTCTCCCCTTTATTTATACCCAATAGTGTTGTACCTTATAACGTTGTAAAGCCTGATTCGTCCTCTTTCCAATGAGATACAACTTAGATCCTGCATTTCTGGAATGAGTGACACCGGTAATTGTGTGGGAAGCAACCAATTTTTTTTTGTTGAGAAAATCCCCTGCAATATTTTTTCAGTTGATCATTTCTCCCATTTAACAATACCGATTGGTGTTGTCTTTTATACCGTTAGAAAGCCTGATTAGTCCCCTTTTCAATGAGAAATAAGTTGTAAGGATTGTCAATCGATTGGTATGACCAACATGGCTAAACATGTCCCCTCCCCCCCTTTCTGAGGGGAGCAAAATCCCATTCAGTGTCCTTTCAGTCAATCAAAATCCCCTTCAATGTTCTTCTGTTGGTAATTGAAATTGCACTCACAGGTGTACCTAACTGGCACTTAATTGACAGCATATGGCTTATTGTGCTTCCCACCTGTTTAGCTGTGTTGCCTCATCCTTACAGTTATACCCTATTGTAAAGGGGACTGGCATTCCAGCAGTATAACTCAGAAATCCAATTGGTCTTATCACAGGGGAGAAATGATCAACTGAAAACACATTGAATGGGATTTTGCCCCCAAAAGCCGGCCCTGAGTTGGTTTGAGCTTTTTTGTCAGCCGGATGTAAGTAGGCAGGAGAAGCAAGGAGATGTGGTCTGACTGGCCAAAATGAGGACGAGGGAGGGCTCTGTAGCTGCCAGGAACATTGGTGTAGACATGGTCCAGTGTGTTGTTTCCTCTGGTGGAGATGTGGACGTGCTGGTGGAATCTAGGCAAAACAGTTCTGAGGTCCGTTTGATTAAAATCCCCAGCAACAATAATAACAGCATCTGGCTGTTTTGCCATGTGACTGCTGATGACCTCATACAATTCCTGGAGTGCATTTTTTGAATTTGCATCCGGTGGTATTGCAACCTATAGTTACATTTGAAATTTAGGTGACTTCTAGCAGTTGTGTAAATAATGCCAATCTGGTGGGTCCATAAGTCAGGTGATGTAGTATGCAGTGAAAAAGGCCATGTCACAAGGTGGTTGGGATGGTGGATGGGTCAACCCTAACCAGGACTTACATGCTGTTGGACTTCACACAGTCTACCAGCAATCTTTCATCTATGTGTGAGCTGAGTCCTGCGTGTTCTTTAATGAAGCAATAGGAGAAGATATTCGGTCTCAAAATATCAGTTATATTTAGCCATAGATGAATAAAGCATACAGAGCTCTGGGTCTCGATCTTCCTATCCCTGACAAACAACAGTTTTCCTGACCCAGTCTGATATATTATACAGAACATTGCATAAACATGTGAATGTGTTCTTCTCCAGGATTGGTCCGTTGATCTGACTCCATTCTCTGCCTCGATGTTCTTGAACTCCAGTTGACCCCCACCTGCAGCTGTTAAACTTCAGTTGACATCCACTTCCAATAGCTCCCATTTCTGAAACCACACAGTCTGTCTCCTGTCTCCTTGCCCCTCAAGGGTCTCTTTACCATATATGGGGTAAACAAGGTCTTCTTCCAAGAACATCACTTTCCCATTATTGTCAGCTACTTCTCTGGTTATTTCTGCACATCTCTGCCTGTTGCATATCTTCAATAATTTTCCACTGTCTCTACAATATCATGTTATGCACAATGTTCTTACAGCAAACTTTATTACTTAAGCATAGCCTTCCTATGGATCAATAAATGCATTACTTCTGATTAATGTGTTCTTTCTTATTATTGCTAAGCATCAAACCATTGCATGTATCTACAACGCATGAGACCAGAGTTCATTTCTCAACATTTTCACATCTCGACATGACCTTTATCTAATCCTAACCAAATAGCTTTGATGGCTAAAGCTAACACCTTTGCTAAGGTGGTCTTGCTAAGCTAATGGCTTTGTTAGCTAACAGCTATGCAATAACAAAATCTTGCTGGTAAAATGTACTTCTGGTGTCGGGAAATGGTATTTTTGAAGTCTAGAGAAACCAATTAGAAGTTTCACTCTTTGGACCTGACTAAGTTACATGCAGTCTACCTCTGTTTTTGTATTCTCTTGACTAAATATTAGTCCAGTAATTTTTGGCCAAAACTGGGGTCAACGTAGGACAAATTGCAAGAGAAGCAAACTCAACTGATTTTGTATCCTCAGTTTGTCCTGAGTGAGGGAAAAAAAAGTCCCAAGGAATCCCATTGGTGGAAAGTTTTGAAAATCACCTATATACAGTATGACCATATAATACCAAAAAACAGCCTTTTTAACACACAGGGGAAAGGGGTTCAAAATTTAACTTTTACTTAAAAGGTTACCATATATAGTAACCTTTTAATTCACTGTTTAAATATCTGTTCTGGCATTTATTCCAATTAGCGCATATCAAATCAGAGAATGTGTGATATGCATGTGTAAACAGAATAATTCAAAGAACTTGTAATTGACTTTTTCTCTTGTCTTTGTGTGTGTAATCAACTTGTGAATTTTTATAGTGATATCTGAAAGTAAAATTTTGAACCCCTTTCCCCTGTGTGTTAAAAAGGGTGTTTTTTGGTATATGGTCATATATAGGTGATTTTCAAAACTTTCCACCAATGGGATTCCTTGGGACTTTTTTTCCCCCTCACTCAGGACATACTGAGGATACAAAATCAGTTGAGTTTGCTTCTCTTGCAATTTGTCCAAGGTTTCTTCATAAAATGACTGGACTAAAACACACAAAGCCATAACAGGAGATTCTGCAATTGTTCAAAACTTTCTTTGGCAATAAGTAATATCTAAATACTGTCATTTCCATTCTAATATATTTTGAGAGTCATCACTTTTCTGCACCTTACATTATAATTAATGTGAAATTTCTTTAATTGACACATTATGGGTTTTGGGAAAATGCCGATGTCCTACTCTATAATAATCAGTAGAGCTGTGTGTGTAAATTATATTCCTCTCTCTAGCAACACCTATGAAGTGCTCATCAAGGTTCCTCTTTGACTAAACTCAGTGGATTAAGACTCAAAATAAAGTGCTGATCAACTTACACAGACAAAGAGCAGAGAGACAGTGGGTTCAACAGCAGCAGCTGCTTTGCATATAACAGGGTGTCTTATAATCTGTCATTCTCAACTCCCTCTTGTCACAGTGAGCCTCCACGGCTGCAGTGCAACAACCTGTATTGTAATCCACTGGGAAGAAGGTGGAGATGCTGGATAACAAACTGCAAGAGGGACCGCAGCAAGGGTTGGCTTTAACGCATGCACCAATTACAGTGAGCACAGCATGCGTCCCTTTCCAAACACGGCCGAGCATGACACACACCCCCTGAGGAAACATCTGCTCCTGTGCATTCACAAACACACACTCAAACCCATGTGCGCACAGAATAAAACACAGAATAAAAATAAACATAAATTCTTCTTGTCAAATAATCAAACATTTTAATTTCCTTCATATCAGAGTGCAAAAATGTTCAAATCAGAGCTCAGATGCATATCTCTTTTTTTAATTTATTCATATGTACGCCAACTGTGAAATTAAATATTATTACTTCAATAAGTCCCAATACACTAAAAAGTCTGATTTATTTTGTCAAACAAAAATGAAAACCATTCATCAATTTTATTATCAG
Source organism: Myripristis jacobus (assembly GCA_900302555.1). Taxonomy (NCBI): domain Eukaryota; kingdom Metazoa; phylum Chordata; class Actinopteri; order Holocentriformes; family Holocentridae; genus Myripristis; species Myripristis jacobus. The sequence continues at coordinate 3,819 of OMLB01050674.1, forward strand.
CTAGGACAAAAGATAAAAAAAAAAAATACAATCTCAGCAGTGGTTTGTGAAAACTTTTGTACTTTCCTCTGACAGACATTACTGAGCAGTCATGAAAAAAAAAAAGGTCAGTCCTATGTAGACACTGGATAGTTTTTCAAGTTATATTATTGGGGTTGGTACGAACATTGTTCCCTCACTTTTTTGTAGATATATTTAATAGAGCCAACAAAAACTGACAGTAGGAAGCAATGTATATGGTTCTTCATGACAGTTCAGCAGAAATATTTAGTTATTATTCTGTAGCTCTAAAAAAAACTTTTTTAAACTTGTTAGCCTGTGAAACAATCATCACAAATAATGGTGGGAACATCTACCATTTATGTGTTCAACACATGGTGCTTTGGGGATGGTGGTAACCTAAAGGTTAAGGAAGAGGGCTTGTGACTGGAGAACTACTGACACTGACCTCCAGCTAAAAACTATTTCACAGGGCATTTGGACAGCAGCTTATTACCATCTATGGTTATATTTTTAAGTTAAACAACTCTGAGACGACAGAGAGTCAGTCACTACACCTTTGACTCCACTTACCTGAGTTCAAATCCCATCTCCAGCGAGGACAGTGTTTGTTTTTAGGTAATGTTTTCTATCTAGTATTAGCAAACATTATCTAACATTACCTACCTAATATTGCCGAACATCAGCTAACGTTTCATAATATTAGGGTAAGAAATTAAGCATGGTTTTAAGCATGGTTCTCTGAAACATGAGGGAGGTATCTCACTATGGGACACGCCCACTGCGCAGTCCCTGACAAGCTATTTTACATTACACCAGTCCAGACAGATAGCTGTGACATCTGCTCACTAGAGGAGTGACTTCCTCCTGCTATAAAAGCCTGACGTAACGTCCTACCTTCAGTCTAGTAAGCACACCTCTTCCCCGCTTTAGGCAAGGAGGGTGGTCTGCTGACGTACCCCACTCATGTTTCAGAGAACCAGGGTTAATTTCTTAACCTAAGGCTCTCTCTCAGCATTTGTTTCATCATCTCACTATGGGATATAGCAACTCTCATACTGCCGGACAAGCTTACCTTGAAGACTGCCCACCCTGAGTCTGGTTCTACCTGAGGGTTCTTCCCGTTAAAGGGGCGTTTTACCTTGCCACTGTCGCCAAGAGCATGCTCAGGTGGGAATCTATTGGGTTTCTTTGTTTTCCTTTCTACTGTAATTCGTAGAGCGTGGTCTTTATCTGCTCTACCTGTAAAGCGTCATGAGATAACTTCTGTTGTGATTTGACGCTATATAAATAAATATTGATTGATAAAAAATATTGATTGAAGACTGGTCATAACACATAGCCAATTAACTGGACATATTTGGTACTGAACCCACGCTCGGAACTGTATGAGACACTGTAGGCACAGTAACATCCAATTTATAGAATCTGGTGAAGGTGTGAGGCACAGCACATATCTCAACACAAACACCACGAAACATTGCCAGAGACAGCCATGCCAATAGCTTCTACGATCCAGTGTGGCTTCAAGAGATGCTTTCTCAAAAGAGGTAAAGCCCAAGATACAAACAGCTACTCTGATTTTCTGAATCCAGCTGTCTGACCAGCTGTTTTGTCCCCAAAGCCTATGTGATATGCCATTATAGTGGCTAAGTACACCTTGACAGTGGAGAATGCCAAGCCTCTATCCAGTAGGTCCTGTAGAAATGTCAGAATAACAGGATTTTTTTTTTCTTTTGTCATTTGTTAGTGAGATAAGAGACAATGACACAAACAGCCTTCAGCACTTACTGCAGCTCCTTCATGGTGGCAGGTTTATAAACTCCGACCCAAATAATGTAATAAGAATTGTTTAGAGTGTGAAAGAGCCACAACGCCTTGGTCGTCAGACAGGCCTCCCTGATTACTGCCTTGTGAGGGCCTTGCTTATAGTCAGCAGCAATTTTTGTGTGGCAAATATTCCCACAACAGCCTTTGATGTAATTACTTTCCAAACAGCTCCCCTCTAGCCAATATCCTGTTCTAAATTCATGGCTTGGCTTGTTTGCAACGTCATTGGAACACACCCCGTTTTTCATTCCTCGCCCTGTGGAGAACAGAGAGGCTGCAGAGCTACTGACACTGGGGAGTGAACCAAACCAATTTCACTACCAGGAAAGAGAGTAAACAAATGAAGTACAGACTACTGTACCATAGTTCTGAAACACCGCTCATAGCTCTGCAGAAAAAGAATACCTTGCGATGACACTTGAGGAAAGCAGGGCAGTGCACAGAAAGGTTATAGCCCTCCTGAGAACTGGGAGCCAACCACCCAGCTGGTGGTGAGCTTCATTATCAGGACAGAGGGTAAGAAGAGGAGAGAGACTGCTCTACCATCTAGTGTTTTTTTACTTTACAGTGCTGAAGGATAATTCTGGCCATTTTTCTGTTTTTAAAGATTCTTTTTTTGGTATTGTTTGCCTTTATGGAATAGCTGAAAATGGAGAGACAGATAAGATGAGGCGCAAACGGAGGGGGGTGAAGGAAGGAGCAGACATAAGTGACAAAGGTCTTGGACCTAGACCACTGAGCCACCAGGATGCATTAGTCATTTCTAACCTCGACTTTATTTTGTCATCATTTTCTACAGTGCTGATGACATAACCCAAATTCCATGACAGTGAATTAGGGAAATCTTGATAGCCAAAAGATGAACAGTCAAAACACAGAGGCCCTTATTCACTAAGCATTTACCACTAAGTGGGATAATTGAACAAGCAAAGCCTCTGCAATGCCAGAGAAAGGAGTTCCTGCTATTCACCATGGTCGACTCGATCTTCGCATGCTCAGCAGTGAAATGCACACTGAGCCAAAACTCCTTATTCATATGTAGATTGGAGTTTTGCATATAATTACTGCCTAAATGGGGTCTTTGGGGCTTGGTCATGTAAACTTGGTTTTAGCGATCAATTCAGAAAACATCCTGCAGTATGTGCTGCTGCAGGGAAAGTAGCTCAAACTAAATTTTCTACGTTTTATTTGCATGCTTATTGTGCTACTTTCCATTGGGTTTCCCAAAAGTAACGTCTGAGGGACAGGATTTTGGAACTGCATTAAAGATAGGCTTATGGTTGTGAGGGACAACATGATGTGGTTGAGCTGAATCAGTCCTGTAATTGCTTAAATTTGATAATGGTTGGACAGGAAACAAATTACTTCTTAAACAAAACAAAACAAACAAACACACACACACACACACAAATCCACTTTTACAATTCTCTCCGAATATTCAAAATAATGCACTTCAGTCATGTAGTTGGGATTATTATGAGTAGTTGTCATTTTATACAATCATGTAATGCCTTAATCAGGCTATTGCGGTACTGGCAATAGTTCCATGATTATGCAAATGTAAACACAGCCAGTTGGAAGTTGTGCAAATTGCGGGTGCCATGACAAACTGTATGTGGGCACTTTTTGCATATGATTATTTGATTTGAACAAATACTTTCATGAAGAAGATACCCTCTGAGCAAACTGTAACATGATACAGTTTGCTCATGTCACATTTCCTCCCGCAGTGCAGTCTTCATGGATCAGCATTCCCTAGGATGTGTCTTCAGCACAAGGACACTCCTCAGCACACTGCAAACATAACTGTTGATCTTGTATTGCATGTGGTATTTTGTAAGCCAAAGTGTGGATGCAATTTGAATATGCACGTGTCAGACATATTTTCAGTGCTCCCATAGCGCTGTTGTCATGTGAATGCCATACCTCCAGTTTGAACGATTTTAACAATTGAACTTCATTGAAGAATTACATTCTCTCTCTGTGGGTTGAGAAAATTCTAATCCTTTGGCTGATGAAACCCCCAAGCTAAGACCGAGGCTGTTTTTCTTAGTTCCTAAAAAGTTGACATGTTCGGGAGATGAGGTTTTCATCCGGCAGCAACAATATGCTAATTTTCATGCAACAAAATAAGTCCCCAACTCTACTCTCTGAACTCTCTGCTCTATCACTTAAGAGGGTAGAAGTCTTGCATTGTGCTTTCACTATTTACAGGAGTGCCAAATAAGAAACGTCTCTTAAAGGCAGAATAAGTAGGATTTTCCTAATAAACAATGTTCATATGTACAAAAATAAACCCTCTCAGTTATCACTTATGACCCACTAGAAGTGTGTGGTGGTGTGTCTACAAAAGTCCTGCCCTCCGCCTGGATTTTCTTGTTTTGCTGTGCTCGGTACATGTCTGGGCAGCGGGTGTATAGCTCCCAGCCAATAACAGCGTGCAGTGCCAGATCGATAGCACCACATCCAATAGGAGCTATGAAAATCACAGACGTGGATCATGGAAAAATGGAAATATAGTGAGCCAAGTGGACAAAGCTTATTCCACAACGAGAGTGAATCAGGGATTGGCTTTCTCCTGCTTGTGAGCACTGAGGGAGAGGATGAGGATGAGGAGCAAGGCGATGTTGGCCTGTTTTCTGTTGGACAGGTAGATGCCAGCTCTCAGTTAGCGTATCCAGGGAGGAGAGGCCATCTTTGAATGTGGTGTTTACAAATCACAACTACAAATCCTACTCATTCTGCCTTTAAATAGAGGGATTAAAATCTGTTTTGGAACTATTTACTACTTTACTCACTGCAGTGTTACCATCTTTGTGTCAAACGGAAATGTTGTGAATACCCTTTAGCACACTTTTTGTCTGCTGCAAATGTATAAGCGCCCAGCAGATTCAGCTAAATCATCAGCTTTGACAGTGGTGAAAGTTTAGTGGTCAAATGGATGATGTTTTGTTTTTGTCTACAACTGACCAAATGAAACACAGATCCAAAAGAGCTGTCATTATCCTTTAAAAAAAAAAAGCCAATCACACTTCACAACTGCATAAAAATGCATAATTGCATTGTGATTGCCACTTGCACTGACAGCATATTGATAAGTAACATCTGTTTACCATGGCTTTCAACTGTGTTTAATCCTGCCAGCTGTCCATTTGGTGACTATGCCCTTTTTTCTGGCCAAATTTGTTATTACTATTATTATTTTTTTTGTAATAACCATCTATGTCTGATTCAGTTCAGTTAAAGCAATTTGGACTTTGCAATTAAGGTTCTTTATAAAGGAAATTGAATTTGGAAAAAAAAAAAAAAATCAAAGCATACAAAATGTTCCTAACTGATAACAATTAGGTCAGAGAGAACAAACTCTATTAGAAGAATTAAGGTGGTCAGGATTTGCAGAGATGTCATGTTATTGGACAAAGAACATGACCCACTGCTCATCTGTGTCCCAGCTCAACGTGATAAAGATTATAAGCCAGCGGTTTCCATTAAATGTGATCTTTACACTAGGTATTTGTCTCGGTGGGTTTAGAGATACACCGCCATTTTAATAATGATTTGATGAAATTTGCTTCTAGAGGAACCTTACATATTTAGGGTGGGGTGGAAATGGAGAATGCAATTCTGCTCATGTAACTAGACAAATTATGCTTCAAGGTTTCTATTTATATCGCTCTCATCTCAGAGGGAGAAGAGAATCTTCCCAATTCCCTTGCCGTTTGCCAGTGGCTTAGTGTGACATATTGCTAATCTGGTTATTATGCAATTTATCAGCTGTCTCTCTTTTACAGCCATGCTCAGATATTATGTAGGTTTCTTATGTGCCTAACTGCAATAACTCTGCAAGGAGCTAATGAGCAACCACCGCTACTGTGGTAATACATCTCAAGTCACTTCAGGGTACTCTTGTTGCAACAACTTGTTAGTCTAAGTCACTCCATTAAACTAACCAAATTATTTTTTTGCTAATGATATAGAGAGCCTCTCAGGCTGGAACCAATGGATTGTGACCAAACATGAGGGGAAGAACTCATCAGAGTCCACTACTTGACAGCAAATACTTCATGAAGGAGAAGTTACAAACCTTGTTTTAGGCCGAGAGCATCACACAAATGGTGCTGTAAATTGATGCAAAGGAATCACGCATCTCAGTGAGAATTCATTATTGCCTGTGGCATCTCTCAGTGGATGAGGTATAGCCACCAGTGGAAGCTGTTTTTGTAATGTGAGTGCTGCTTGATAGGTTATGGATGAGTGCTTGAGACTGGCCTGAAGCAAACATCTTCTTGAGCCTTAGATGTTCATCCTTTTCAGCGGTGGCTGCATTTTCGCGCCATCAGCTAATTAAGGCTAGCCCGCCATTAAAGATGCGTAAATCAGACTCTAATGTGACTCTTGAGTCTTGGTGAGACACTGGGCGGGGAGAATGTGGTCCACTGATTTAATGGGCCCTGAACTGAAGGGGATATATGTCTTGATAATGATGGCCAAGTACAGTGTATTGATCATTACTCCCTCTGGTGTCTGTGTGGGTTAAAGCAGTCAGGAAGGAAATTGAACTGGGATTTCTCAACGGTGGAGAGAAAGCTCGCAGAGGGTTGAGGTGAGATAGTCAAAATTACTTGACTAATGTGTTTATACAAGTTCACTCCAGCCCTCTTTGTCATTGCTACAAAGATGCCCACTCCATCTAGGAACAGCTTCAGCAGAAAAGTCAATTCTGTAGAGCGTTCGGCGCTATACTTCTACTTGTTCTACAAAAGTGCTTTCCTTTAAGGGGGAAAAACAAACTTTGGCTCACTTGCGGATGACATCTTGGAACAAAAGAGCCCTGGAGATATAAATGAATTTATGCAGAAAATGGATTTCCTTGTACGCTGGTCTGGGATCATTATTAGTAACACTTTAATTGTCAAAAAGATAAACACTAATAATGGATGCCAAATATTGAATTGATGGTAAACTCTCCAATGTGCAGTCCAACTCTGTGGTATACAATTCCCTTCCCTGTCACCAATTCTTCATGGGAGCATTAAATGCTGGCAGAGGCTGCATATGGAAATTGTTAAGACTGTCAGAGCTTCCTCTAATTACGAGACAACAGAGGCAGAAGTTTGACAGTTAGTGGTTTGGCATTTTGCATTCCCATCATTATTGTAATGAAAAATTAAATATTTATTGTATATGAGTCAGGGAGGAATCATTTTGCCCCGTGTCATTAAGGTTTCTGTTAATTACTATGGCCCATTGAGTCTGATGCCTCTTGTAACATGCGACTATCCTCCATCCATCACTCGCTATACAATTATAAACACAGTCCTTTAGCCACCGCTGCAGTAGTTGCTCGTAGAAACTTGTTCATAATTACCTCTCCAAAGATGTTGATTTCGCAACTATGGTAAATGGACAGCCTTCATGTTGCTTCTTGTCGAAATCAAAAGACATCGGTGAAGGCACTGTGAAGAAAGTGCTGTCTACAATCACCCGCTGCTTCAAAGTTCACTAACTCGCACTGCATGTATTTTCATAACTGCTTTGCTATTTTTTTTAGACAGCAGTCTTGTTGCAGTATCGTATCCAGCCATTTTCCTTCCATCTCACTGTTATCGTGATTGGCAATTTATGTCAAGATGAATATAGTGTTTAATAAAAATATCTGTTGTTTACTGTCAGTCATGATTCTAAATAATTCTCTCATTACATGAAAAGATGTAATGTCAGGAAAGAGAAGTGATATTTGCCTCACAATCTACTGCATCACAGTCTCAAAGGGCTTCCCAATGTCCACATTATGAGCCAAAACAAACAAACAAAAAAAAAGATAACAAAAAAAACATCTCCCAAACTAGAAAAAATGAAGAACTTAAAAAAAAATAAGGCTATAAAAAGCTAGTTATTTATGAGGGGCCTCTCAGTTTATTTTTTAAAATAAAGCTTAGCATTTGTCTTACTGAACCCACTAGATGGGTGGCATCTCAACTTAAAATACTACTACATTTAATACTAGTACATTTAATTTCTGGAAATGTATTTTTCTTATTCCTATCAATAAGGAAATGTAGACAACATGACCAACTGTTTCCAGCACAATTACTGAGGAATTTTATTGGGGATTAGATAGATAGATAGATAGATAGATAGATAGATAGATAGATAGATAGATAGATAGATAGTTAGGTATAAATAGATGGACAATTACTATGTTTCATAACAAAAAAAACCCTCCTTGAATATACTGAATACCACAGATTGATAATGATAATGATTGAGTGGCAGCGTCGAGAGTGTTGAAGGAGGAATATTCCTTTGAGGTCAAGGGGTTCATTTATATAAATCTTATTCAACT
>OMLB01050675.1:11346-26083 GCA_900302555.1 Myripristis jacobus
CGGGAGGGTAAAATTGACAAAGGTTTTCAAAGTGTACATTGTTGTGTCTTCAATTAATGGTAATTTGTTATTTTTGATAATTAGAGAAGTGTGTAAAAATGGGTCCAATAAGTGATACAGAGAGGTGTGTAAAATGGGTGCAACAAGTGACAGATTTAGAGAAGTGTGTAACAGGGGCTGAAAAGTGACATTGTGAGAGAGGTGTGTACTATGGGTCTAACGAGTGACAACATGTGAGAAATGTCCCCATAGATGACCATCGTGACTCCTGTGAAATTTTTTTTTGGAATTCTTTTCATTTCAACAGATTTTCCCAATACCTGATTTTTGCTGATTATTGGTGATTTTTTTCAAAGCTCTACGAGCTCAGGAAAGGGTGGTCCCCATGATAGACAGTCGCCACTCTTGGTCTTTCAAGTGATGGCGCGGGAGTATAGGTGTGTGTGTGTGTGTGTGGCTCATTCCCTCTCCCTGGCTTACTGCTTCACCACCTCACCTCATCAGCTCTGCAGCATCAGGGCCCTGGCACTCCCTCCACTCGTCACCAGATTGTTCAGGCTGCTCTCGTGGTAACAGATCTTTAGGAGTGCGTTAGTCTCCATTACGAGAGTTAACTCTCCAAGAGTGTTCCTCTTGTGTTCCCTTGTGCCTGTGATTTCTTTCGTTCTGTCTCCTCGTGCCCAGGAATCCCTCGTGCCCTCTGCCTCATTATCTCCCTGCTCGCCCACGCCACTCCTGCCTGCTGCTTCAGCTTACCGGATCACAAGCCCGCCTGAAAAGCCTGGCTTCACCGTTCTCCCCAGCTTCCTCGGCTGCGTTACTCCATCACCGGCCGTCCTCTCCATTATCTACCACGACTCCATTATCGGCAGTAAATCCTCAACTTTTACGTTACGTTCTCCTGTCAGCGCTCTGCTTTCGAGTCTCAAGAAAAAAAACAAACTGTATCACAAAAGTATTTGATGGCGGAGACATGATACATAACTCTTTGACACGTAAATGTTCATGTAACCAAGCTTTGTCTAAATGTTTGATGGGCTTGGAAGTCTGTCAGACCACATTTAGCTGTACATGTGAGCTTTATCGTTTGGCCGAAATTGCCAGGTTTTTAAATCACGATATGTCAGGCACCATTTCCTCCGCAACTGACTCTGAAGACTTTTTTTTTTCTAAGTGTGAAATGTGGAAGTTTTCCAAAAACGAGCCAATCTTCTATTCTCGCTGTCAAATCCTCCGCGCCGCGGGCTTGGACTCCGCTAATGGCCACCTGCGGCGAGATTTTTACAAATTGGTGTTGTGCTCTCGGTGGGATTATTTTCTCATCTTTATCATTTTCCCTGTAAGATATAAGTATTATCAGATTTCCCCTCTGGCACCCTGTTCATCTACGCACTGGCACAACCAGCATCATTTAATATTGTCGCCTTCCCTTACTGCTCCCATCTACAGTGAGCTTTCTTATTTTTCTCTGTCACATACAGTGAGAAACACCTTCAGTGAATGCAGCAGCCTACCAACCACTCTCTTGTGGGTACAACATTATTTTGTAAAGCTCAATGACCCACTAATGAAGCATAAGCCTGGTGTAACTTGTTAAATTTAACCATTTTGAAACATATACTCATTTCCAAAAAAAAACAAACCTTAAAGCTACACCAGGCACCTTTGCATGTTGGCAGCTCCACAGAGGAAAATTTGACCTCAATACCCAGAAATCCTGCGGCAACGTCAGTAAACTCAACGCAGCATGCTCGTGTTTCTCAAATCGACCGGACAACAAAGGAGTAAGTAAGGCAAAAGAGCCAATGGTGAGTCAAGGCTTTCTCTGATGCCTCATTCACTGCTTGAAATGTATTTGGTTTGTATTTTGTTCTCAAATTTTTGTTGCTCCCTTGTGAGACGATTTTGTCTCAGTGACCATGTGGCGGAAATTAAAGGTACACTAAAATTGCATCAAAGTATGGATTATTTGGAGGCAAATGACAAAAAACATGGAAAAAGCACACAGTTTGATGATCGACTGTACATGGTTTTTGTCACTGGACCGGTGACGAATACATGTCAGATTCAACTGACAAAGAAACATGGACTCAGCATGAAATTTGATGTTTAAATCTACTTATTTGAAGGAAAACGTTGCTGATTTTCAACCAGCTTTCAGCGTTACTGTGTGAAAAAATACAACACATTTTTTTACGAGGCCTGTTTAATCTGCACGATGCATTCTGGTTGTTGCAAGTTTTCTACCTTTTGAGCCAAAGGGAATAACACAACCCTTTTTCTCTGTTTTCTCTGGTCATGTCGTACCAGTTTCAAAAATATTTGCACTTTTCTACCGCACAGACAGCCCAGTTGTATGAAAAGACCGTCTTCCCGGTGGTGAATTATACCTTTTAATTTTGCCTGGTACACCTTTAATTTGGATTCTGCAATATCTGAGTCGGGGCGAGGACGGGCTTTTCTCTGTTGCAGCCCTGCTTCATGATTTAGTGTGATAATACAGCTGCATTTTGACACAAAAATCTTGCTTAGTGCAGCTTTAACCGCAGTCTTTCCAAACTTTGTGGCCAGCTTGCATTATCATGGCACCAGTCGATGGATTTTCCATCCTTGCCCATTAACAAGTGGCAGGTGTCTCTTCATTGCGACAGGGCTCAGATAAAGAACTTAAAATGGCTGCTCTCCCCAGACACACTGTCCCCTCCTGTTAGGCCTTTGTCATGTACAGTGTCTGGAGTGTTCATGCATGACCTTGTGAGTGTGTCAGCGCTAAGCCTGAGCTGTAAGGCCCGCGCTGTGTGTCACTCTCCTCCCTAACTTTCAAGAGAGCAGCGACAGCTAGTGAGCGAGGTGAGCTGGGGGCACCACGCGTGCGGCCTCGGTGAATGATTCATGGTGTATCCTGGGAATCAGGAAGTCACTGCAGAGGAAAACAGGACAGCTCCAGTCACTGGATGTTCGTCTTGTCCATGATGCAAGCTGCACCTCGACTGATATGGCTTTCTGAAAACCGGGGCTGATATGTTTGGACTGACGCTGCCAGTCACTGATATCATTGCTGCTATTCAAATGTGTGAGTGGCTAAAAATGATGTGGAAAATTTGGATTCAATTGAATGTGGATTAAAAAAAAAATGAGACGAAAAGATTAGAAAATACAACTATTTTTAAATCTGAGCATTTTCATGTAACAAAAATTGTGCTAAACCCAGGATACCCATGATAATAATAATAAACCCTAATTACATTAATAATAACAACATAAGTGTGAATAGTTTTGTGGAATCATATAAAAATATTACATTGGAATCAATTCAGGTCAAACACTGTTTAATTTTGATCAAATATACAAGTGGATGACCATCCGAAAGCGTTAGTTCACTAAAACCTCAAATGTCGCAAAGTACTTGCATTTCATTCACCACCAAACCTGAACCTGGACAAATGGCTGATTACTGTTCGGTCAGTGCTATAAATTAGGTTTTCAAGTTGATTTTTTTACCAATTACTATCCATTAAAATGATGAAATAGCCACCTGATACCCATGCCTATATTGTCTTGATAAATCAAAACTTTTCTTTGAAGTGTGTAATCCACATCAGTTTTGGATGTTCTCCCTTTTCTCTGCCATTTCAAGACAAACTGCCGAAATACTACAACGCTTTTTGGCCGTAAACACAAAACAGTGAAGGGCGGCTTTGTTAGGAAAAACTGGATCAAGGGTGAGAAATCCCTAAAGGCGTCATTTTTAGATAAAGTACCCAATTACACCCTTAATTTTCAAAGGGAGATTTGATCCATTAGATGGAGTAACAAGCTGTGAAAATATAAGATTACTCATACATGAATACTTATATTGGACTTAATGGTTAATATTGACTTTCAATTGGAAAAATTGTTTCAGCGTGTAGTTAGTTGGGCTTTAAAAAGACAGAAGACCCTGGTGCTTTTGTCCTCCTCATCCATTCAAATTAAAACTGACACAGCAATTTAAAAAAATGATTGCATGCTGTCATGAGTAAAAATGGAAATATGACACACATTATCCAACCAGTGGTGATAAAAGGAATGTTAAAGCTAAAAAAAGGTTAGAAAATAAACATGACACTCATGCAAAACAATGTAAATATTTGCAAGAAATTTTATGTTGACAAAAAGGTTTCCAGAGAGGTGAACTGCTGGGAAGCCTCTCTTGAATAGCTTGCTTATATTTAAAAGATTCAAACCTCTAAAGTGTTTCAGCATCCTGCCTTCATTTTTCATTCCATAATGTTTGATCTTTCAAGCAATAACTAGCCATCTGAGGATATGAAAAAAGTTAGTGCTCTCCCCTACTACATTAATTAAAATTATTTCAACAAGTGAAAAGCTTATGAGGTGAATAGTTTATAATTGTACCTGATCTAGTTTTTATGTATTACAACGGGTAGTCCTTATGAACTAAGACAGTCTTGCAGGGTTATTCAGATAATAACCAGGATCCTTCCTTTGTTTGCATGTTCTGAGCCTAGATATTAGGTCAGATACTAAGCCAACACTAAATCTTCAGAGCTTGCAAGAGGGTTTCTAAGAGAATCAGCTTCTATCTAGTCTCTATGTTTCGTAAAACCTCCACTCCACCAATTTCAAATCACATCAAGTGAGAATAATCTGTTATAAATTATCCCAATCATCTTTTGTTCACAGTTGGACCTGTGGGCAAAACCTGCAAAGTGATGAGAACATAGACAGTATCTCTAGGATAGAGGATAGAGGAAGCTTTACTTTAATGTTTCAGGTGAGCAGTTGTATTCATCTGCTGCCCATTGACTTTTAGCTTTACACACTCTGTGATCTTCCACCACCTTCACTTCCCATTGAAACAGGGAAAGTAGTCTCTTAATGTTCAAAACTACATGTTTATCATTTTTGTGAAACTTTTACCAGACTTACCAGGCCACATATCATTTAAGGTTTTTGCCCTGCTGGCAGTGTAAGTTTGTCTATATGTTTGTTCATTGAACACTTGGCAACTATGAGGCAACATTTCTTCATATAGCGTGTACTGCCATGGAATTTGGTGATTTTTTATTTGACCTTTATTTTAACAGGCATAATCATTAAGAATGGGTTCTTATTTACAATGATGGCCTGTGACCACAGTCATGCTCCTTGGAGGGTGAACCTTTTCCATCTTGATTACTTCATGACTTTGCATTTGCTCTTTTGCCATCCAAGTGTCATCCTCATGTAAATTTTGTACCAAGCATAATTAATGATTGCATTAATATTTGGTGAATGCCTTCATACTCCCCAAAGGAAGATTCCTCTTGATTTTAGTGACCTATGACCTTTCTCCTAGCACTACCCCTCAGGACAAACACTTGACTCATACACAACATATGTCTAAATGTAATGGGCATATTGCTGAGTAATGTGATCAGCGTGCACGTCCCTCCCAGGGAATGAACCCTGTCAGTTTTGGTGTTGCTATCACATTTTCTCTTGTGCCACCTTCAGGCCAAAATGTCCAATTTGATTACCTCAGAAGTTATTGGGCAGATTCCCAAAATTGGTGATCACATGCATGCTACCCAGAGAATGAACCTTGTTGATTTTGGTGATCTTATGACCTATCCTGTAAAACCACCGTCAGGCCCAAATTGCTCAATTGGCAAAACAAATATCACTGAATCTAATTGGCAGATTTCAGATGAGGGCATTCATGCTCCCCAAAGGAAAGCTTCCTTTCCTCTAGCACCACCCTCAGCCCAAAATGTCAAATGTGAGATCTCAAAATCTAATGGGTGGATTGCCATGAAATTTGGAAAGTACATTCATGCTCCCCAGAGGATGAACCCTGTCAAGTTCAGTGGCCTCGTGACCTCTCTTCTAGTGCCACCCTCAGGCCAAAATGTACACACACATTCCCTTGACATGCACTGAACTAGCAGGCACTTGCTTGTTTTTTACTGTTTAGCTCTAGAGCCAGGCCTTAGGTAACTTTATTTAATGGTACCATATTGTACATGGTAAATTGGAATTGTAGGACAATTGAAAGTCAATCAAGATCCCATAGAGACTCAGGATTGAACATTTCATTCAGCTCAACTGTAAAAGAGAGGCAGGGAACATCCCTTTCCATCTGAACACTGGTCACATCCTCTGCATCTCCTGATGAATCAGAACAAGTCCATGTACTGAAGCTAGGTGTTCTCATGTGAGACATTAATTAGCACAGGGATTGTTGAGAAGTACTGCATAGTACAGGGTTGGCTTTCAACTCCCTAGTGTGAAATTTTCTTTGGATGACTAAAGGACATGATTAGGAGGCAGCAGTGAGTATTATTATGAAATATAGCCGTTGAATGTATACTGGTGACGCACTCGGCGTTGTTCACAATGCATCCCGTCCTTTCTGTGGCCTGTGTTCTGCATCACAGCAGCATCACTGAACACTCGAATCACGGCTATAGGTAGAATTTAATATTTTGTCATCATTTCAGGGTTGGTACTTCATTCTTTTAACATGTAAACTCAGCCTCTGCATGAGCTCTTTGAATTATGACACAGTGGACTCCAACACACATCAATCAAAAACGAAAGAAAAAGAAACAAAGTGTGAGTGAACTTGATTTTTTTTTTTCGACAGATTTTAGGAGAAAGAAGTATTTTGTTTTACTTATTTATCTAACTTTATTATTTTTATTTTTACTATTATTGGTGAAGTAGACAGAATGATACTAGACATGGCTGGGTAACAACAAGAAGTGAACAAAACAATAAACAAATCCTCAAACACAATAATGACATTAAAATAGAAAAAAATTAGCCTAGAAATACAAGAAATAAATCTTAGCTATTACATAAAACAAGAGCTAAGCTCAAATCAACTGTTTGAAAGTGAACTAAAATGGAAATTGAAGTTGACAGTTAATAAAATTAACCAATCAGCATGCACTTTTGTGATTCAATTCTCATTTCAGTCTTGTTTTTCTTGCATTATTCTCTGGTGTCTCTCATCCAACGTGAATACTACTACTACTTCAGACTAAGTTGTTTTTTCTTTTCTGTATGCCCAGTCACTATGTTACCTTTATTCATCCATAACACCCACTTTGAGCAAATCCCACTTACAAGCTCACACACTAATTAGTACGAAATCCCACTTTACAGAGCAACTAAAAGTTTTTTATACCTCCCAGTCACAGGCTGATGGTGATTTTGAAGGTTTTGAATTTGTCCACTGTTGGTTTTCCAGCCAGTGGTGGGACTTGAACTAGTGACATTGCATTTATATGTCCATCACATGAGTAGTGACTGTTCTCAAGTAAATAACAACACTGTGGGGGCAACAACATTCACGTAAAGACGCTGGTGAGGGGTCAGTCAACATGGGTCAATTAACACTTAGCAGAGTCAGCAAACATTAACTACCTAATATTAGTGAATGTAACGTTTGGAGCCTTAACCCTGACCTTTTCCTAACACTAACCACGACAAGCCTTTCCTGTTGGAACAAATGACATTTGGGGCTGTGTGGGCTCGAGGACTTGTTGCAGATACAAAGAAAAGTGAGATGACAGGCAGCAGAATCTGTGAATGCATATTTGTGTTGGTAAGGATTCTCCTGGGAAATAGCTGCCAGACATCCGGTATTTAGATCAACAAATGCAAAAGAACCGGCTATCCAATATATGGAGTTGTATCGGTCATCAACACTGACTATCAGAGAGATTGTATGTACATGTTGTAGAGTATTCGTTTAAATAATATTAGATTAAATGGACAATCAGGAAAAACACTGTACACAAGAATATAATCCTTTTGGTCATGTAAGCCATTCTTCTTATGTTGACCATCATGCACCACAGGTTTTTAAAGCAGGCTGCTTGACATCAAATGAGATTTATCAGCCCCGGCTAATCAATATCCGGAGTTACGACGGTAAAGACCAGCGCTCTCTCAACGTCCTGCAGCATGCTGTAAATGAACATTGATCAAGAACAGAGACAAAACACAGAATACTAACACAGTCTCAAAGCCTAGCCCTGAGCTGTGGCGGCGTGCTGGTGCTTCAGCAATATCTCCAACGCCCCTGCGATGTGATTCTGTGATGCCGTCAGCATTATCACCTCCCTTTGAAACCGAGCCCTCTGCACCGAGCCTGCTCATCTATCAAAACAGCGATGATAATTAAACACGAAGCAAATCATACGAGGACTCAAAACAACACAAACGCACGAGCGACTTCTTATTCATGAGCTGTAGATCGAGGCTCGGCGATTATTCCATTCTGTCTTCATTTGAAGCCATTTTCTACATAGTTTCTCGCCAATAACTCTTCCTGCCTCTGCCTCCCTCTCCACTCTGGACTCCAGCTGATCAATACATCAATTCAAGTGTTTGCATAGCGCAGAAAAGCCGTTCACGTTGCTTGCACGCCTGAAGTCCTGGAGCAGTTTTACCTCAACCTGCAGCCGAGATTTAATTTGTGATAGGGTTCATGAAGAGAAATGCACTGGCCAAAAGGTCAATATTAGCATTGCTGTATTATGCCAGGACTTGACATTTTGTGAGCAGCTTACAGATGTGGAGACATGAAAGAGGCCTTGCAGCACAGCAGGTGCACCACTGTAGTGTACAGTGTTCACAGTGTGGCATTTGTAGGACTGGATGGCAATTTCTTCCTTGTGAAGACAAGAAGGCAGCTGTTTAACAGTGAATGTGAGTTTGAGGAGCACAAACACATTGCTTTGCATGTATCACTTTAGGGTTCACTGTTTGTTCCAGGTTTAAGTGAGTTATTGATCAGTTTAACATTATTGGTTCATGTTTCTTCAATAATCATCCATTTCCCCCCCCCAAATAAAATCCACAGTCACATGAATGGTAAATGTAAATTATGCTGCAGCTGCTTTGGCCAGAGGGCTGTGAGCTTTGACCAGGTTGAGCTAGAAAACTATTTGTTTAGCCGATATTACAACTCAACTGACTGGCAAAATGGGGGAAGGCTTAGGTACTTGGGTTAGGAATAGGGTTAGGGCTAAAATCTTGCATATTAAAAAGGGAAAATAAGGTTTATGCCAGGCCAAAATTACAAGTTTGGTTTTAAATAAGTCAGGCATCATCAGTTTTGGTATTTGGGTTAATATCCACTGTGGTTAAAAACAAACAAACAAACAAAAAAAGGCAGTTCTCTTCAAATTTTGGTGAAGTTTAACAAAATGATTACAATAGTTTATTTCACAGAAAGCTATTTAAATTATCATATAGTTCCTCATGTTGATGAAAAAAAGATGAGTGTTGTGACAGTGTAGAAATTCACTTTAATTTTGAGGGGAAAAAAAGTCAACTTTCATTACCTTTGAATGAACTTGAACGCATCTCCATCACGTAATATTAGGCAGATTTGTGCCCACTTCATATAATTTGTGGTAACTCATTCATGGTAGTTTCACAGTTTCTAGTGAGACTGCATGTGCTGCCCATGAGGTTTGCGTCATTAAACTTTGCACCTGATTCGAACCTTATCACACAACTGCATGAACGTTATCAGTCATAATCACCTCCACAGGTTTGTGTTAATAATTAAGTCACTGTTCCTGCTATAGTGGGTCAGAAGGCTGTTATCATCCTGTTGTCAGTTGTTCTTAACCACTATAGCGTTGAAGGTCATTGTTACAGTTAGCACATTCATCATGATGGTTAAGTTAAGGTAAAGGTAAAGGTTAAGGTTGAGAAAAGGTAAAGTTAGATAAAAACCAACATGGTTCTTGCTTCAGTTGGGGCTCGGTTCCCGGTGGGGGTGAAGATGCCAGAGGACGTCCAGTCAATGGTACGATAACACTGGAATCAGGTGAATTTTGTGTAAAACTGGAGTGACGCAGCAATGATTCTGAGTTTGTGCTGCTTATTATCTCCTTTTTATCTGGAGATTGTATTTCAGAGCAAAACCCAGCATTTTGTCCCAGCATGTTGCACACACCTTCAGCTGCAGTCAACAGTTGAGCGGGTGTGTCTGAAACATCTTAACACTATATTTATATAACTGTACACTAGTGTCATTACATCTGAATAAACAGAATTATGAGGCATCTGCCGCGGTGACAAAGCCTGAGGCATGATAAACATGCACAACAAGCAGGTTGGCGGCTGCTACATGATGCAAGGGAAAGAAAACTGCGCAGGATGAAAGCCGACAACTGTCAACAGCCTTAACAAGCAACAACAAGTATTCACCTGAGACTGGAATTCCTCTAAAAGGATATAAAAATGTAAGTTTGGGCGCATTTTGCACGGAGTCCCACTGGGACACGTTTACAGTTGGGAGTATGGATTTAGAAAATACAAACACGATGCTGAAACCTTTTTTATCTTTCTTTCTTTAGACATTCAGCATAATAATAGATCTAAAAATACAGAGCAGCTGTAAAAAAATGTAAAATATGCGAAGGGCTCCACTGATGTGGGGTTTTGAAGGCCGATATTTATGTGTCAATATTCAATATCATCCAATTTCCCCCTATTTTTACGGCATAAGATTTGAAAAGATGACAAGTATTCAGTGTTCTCCCTTCACTGTCATTCTTGACAGTGTGGAAAAGCCTCTGAAGACAGCATTTAGAGCAGACAGTAATAAACAGAGCCAAAGACAGGAAAACTATGCTGAAACCCAGGAATGTAAAAATATATATATTTATGCAGCCTTACATGGAGTCAGATCAAAATGTCTCATAAGAACCAAGTCGAATCGAATCAAGTTAAGGCTTTTCCATATACAACCACTGTATTCAAAGGGCAGCAATAACATATAATCACACAGCATCCAGCCCATTGCATGTAGTGGTATCAGCTGATATATCCAACCTAATCTCGTTAATTTGCATACAAATAAAACAACTTTACACTTTCAGACTGCGTGCAACACATGCGCCACTGCATGCTATTTGAAAGTTGCAAAGTTATGTTATTTGTACATGGACCGATGAGGTCGGACTGGATGTGTCACTCTACACCCTAAACTGTGCTAGAATGTCCTGTACACAACCATTGCATCATTGGGTTTGAAGGAATACTTCACTCAAAAATGAAAATTGGGACATTATCTAAACATTTCTGTGCAAAACAATTGAGGTGTTTTGCAGAAGACTTCTTTAGAGTTGCATCAGCTGCTGTCAGTGGGGGCTGTTTTTCAGAGCTCTAACAGGACAAAAGATGACAACAAATTGAATCCGTACAGTTTGTGCAAGTCTTGCTTCCTGGGTGTAAAAGGCCGAGTGGAAAAACCCAAATCTTCACTTTAGCCTTTGACAGAAAAAGCCAGAGTTTGGGTGCAAGTTAGTGTCACTTAAGGTCTTTGCACACCAAGCCTGTATTTTTGCCCGATATTGTCACAGTTTTAAAAATAAATATGACCTCACACTGTGTCGATCATGTTTACACACCGACCCCGACACTTTTGTCATTTTTTCAGAACAGGTTTGAATTTCGGTGTTTTTTCACAACACGCTTAATAAATTGATGGAACATTTTAATAGACTGTCAAGAAGGTGCAAACATTGCGTGCACGAACTCAGCTCTGAGGCCGCTCAGCCGTCACACATGACTGGATCTGCTGGGATCTGCAGCGCACACTGAGACCATCCGCGCTGCAGACAGACTGATCCCAGGCCAGCTGCTGACCAGGATCTGGTCTGTGTGTCGCAGCGTTTTGAGGCTGAGCCCTGAGGGTCTCCGGATCCAGATGAAAGGCTGACCACCATGGAAACTGAAATGAACCCATTTGATTTCTGTGGTGATCATCCAGTGTGCACTTTTCACAGTTTGGGTCGCATATCAACCTCCCTGCTGCTCTTGATCGGATGGAACCAGTGTTTTCTTTTTGTCTTGTATTGTGAATTTCGCAATGAATGGAATGACAAAATGCACCAGACTCGGTGTGCAAGGTTTCTGTGCTAAACGATTTTTGTCGGATGATGGATTAAAAAAATGTATATGAAAAATGTGGACTTGATGTGCAAAGGCCTTCAGTTCAAGTCTAACTAAGTCTTTTCCTCCCAGTCCGTCACTGTTTGGCTTTGCAAGACTTCCTGGTTCCTGCTGCACGAGCTGTATGGAGTGTGTTTTGCACCCAGAGACACTTCACCTACGTTTAAAAAAGCATAGGGGGCATGCGGATAATGAGAAACTGTCCATTTCTGGGTGAACTATCCCTTTAAGAGCTCTGATTTGGTAACATGTTATCACGCTCTCGAGCACAGACGCCTTCACCGACAGGCAGATATTCAAACAAACCTTCCCCCTGTGCCGTCCACCAGGGGTGATCACAGCGTTCCTGGTCCCACATGTAAAAAGCTGAGTGGCCGGCACTGTCAGGCCAGGTGTGACAGGTGACGGACACGCTGTCGGACGGCCCTCCCCTGCTAAGATGAATGACAGGATGACTGGTGATGGACAGCAGAGACACAGAGGGACTTGGCTCGTTGGTGAGTCTGACAACTCTGACGCTGTGGCAGTTTGTTGGCAGAATTATGTGATTTCCAGCTGATCAAGGGAGGAAGTGAGAGAGTGAGGGCTCGTGGGCTCTGAAGCGAGCGGCCCACAGCGCTCATCTTTTAAATGTGTTCATAATGCTGATTTTTATGTTTCATAACTGTTTATAGACTTACTTTGACCTTTGACCTTTGCTTGTATTGTCTCTTAACCTTGCTTCTGTTGCTGCTAAGTGTTTGTTTAATCCTTTACAAAGCACAAAATGCTATTACAATTATTATACATATAGGTGCAATAGGATTTGATTAACATCTGTCCTCCTGGGAGTGATGTAGTGTGAATCACAAAAGATGGGTAAACTATGAAATAGAGAACATCATAAGGCAAACAATCACCAACATACACCAAGATTTTTTTTTTTTTAAATTTGTGTGTTTGCTTTTTGTTTGTCTGCCTGAAAATTTCGCTCTGCGTGCTGAAACGGAGCTGAAGCGGGTTCGCCTGCTTCTTGGTAAACATTTTGCAGAGTCGCCAGCGGTGCCAGCGGTGCTCCGTCTTTGCGATCTGCTAATGTGTCTCAGCAATGAGAGCAGCTGCCAGTCAAGCCGCATCTGAAGACACCAACAGGAGAGACTGAAACACTGATCTGTGGGAAACAGCACCCACGGAAAGCACTGTGGTAAAAATATGAGTCACAAAGCCATAAAACAGAGATACAGCTGAAGATACTGCACAATATACGATTAGAATAAGAAAACATCTAAAATCCCTGATACTGATGCAAGTGCACATTTTGTGTGGTGGAACCTGAATCTGCATGCAATTCTTTATATTATTCATCTTATTTTCTAAACAGGATACAAATGCATGTCTTTATTTTTTGGTTAATTGTGTGATTAATAAGTACATTTTATATTCATAAGTCAAAGATTCCCAAATCTAAAATAAAGTCTTTCATAGTGGAATTCAACATGAACACAAACACAATGAAACTGACTCAAGACTGAAAAACTTTAGGTATACTACATTCTCAATCTAATTTTTTTTTGGTATATACTGATTTAATTTTGGTTTTGCTCATTTTGGTTTAGCCTTGAACTTATATTCTATAGATCCTGGTGTATCTTAAATATTTTTCTAAAGCAGAATTTTTAATTTCTAATGATGTAGAATTGTAAATAAATTGGCTAAAAATAAAAATCACAGCCATTTTCCTCTAGGCCAGATGTTTCTAGGTTGGGTGAGAGGAGAAATTAAAGAAATTCAAAAAAGTTTCATGTGCTTTGTATTGTAGGATAAGGTAAATTATCCTTAGTTAACTCAACAGCTTTGCAATAAGATGTGAGTCCCCACTTCAGTTGGGTGATGCTGACATCAGGTAATTCATTATCATTATGCGACTGCACGCCCGTGCACCGACACACGCCCATGTCCATGAACACACAAACAGTTGCTCTCAATCCCAAGTGATCAAAGACTTGCTGAGCGGGAGAAAACCTGCTGATGCCAAACATTTGTTTCTCCAAGGCCAGGACATATGGCAAGTTGTCTCCTGATTCCCCCCCATTAGAGCCCGAGCGGCCCCGTCCCAAGCCATAATCACCACTCTTAATCTGAGTCATCAAACACCCCAGGCAGGGGTACAAGCCATGTCAAGTGTCCCTGAGAGACGGTCGCCTGGCTGCTGCACTGCGCCGCAGACCTCACAGAGCCGCGGCTTTCGCTTGGTGCGCGGGTTGAATGCACACGAGGAGACTGGAGGGTTTCTGTGAGGCATGCATCTTGCAGGATATGCTGAATAACCTCACGGTGCAGTGCTGTGTGTGCTTCTGCATGGCCGGCGAGGGATTTGAGTGCACTCTGAGGTGCTACCACACGGAGGTGTAGGGGCGGCTGGGGCGGGTCACATGGAGGCTGTGAAAATTTCATCACAAGTGTTGCCCAAGAAAGTGTGATGGAATCTCGAGGCAAAGGATAAGTGATGCATGAGAGCAAAGCTTCTCCCTCCGAGTTTCAAACCATAAACTTTTCAGCTGTTGGTCAATGTTGATACTCGCACTTTGCAATGGAATACAATTCTGATCATTATCTTATCACTACTTTTTTTTTCACTGATTGTCTGTGGATGCTGAAAAACCTTCAACTGAATTTGTGAGTTTTGCTGGTTTGCAGGAATTTTGCACATCATGCACGCTACAATCTCCAGTGGACCAACAGGGGCTAAAAAAAAAAAAAAAGGGGTTTTAAACTGAGAAAGCAAGTG
>OMLB01050677.1:2636-12977 GCA_900302555.1 Myripristis jacobus
GAGGGGAGAGCGCACACACACACACACACACACACACACACACACACACACACACACACACACACACACACACACACACTACACATACACTACACAGACACAGTGACACAACTTCTGAAAAACAATGATACATGGAAAAAACAGCATCATTGTGGTCAGGCTCACAGTAAGGTGTGAACTCACAGGGGGGTATTGTTCCTGTCTTGTATTAGTTCAGCTTCACTTTCAGGAAATGCAAGACTTGCACTTGAGCATATAAAAGTACATATAAAACACTTTTCAGTAAGGCAAGTGAGATATTTACTCATTGCATTTTTAGTCCCAAGGAATTTCCACTGCAGTAGTTGTATGTTTATTAGGCCTTTCTTTGGAAAGTTTTGAGGGAGGGGAGAGAGCTACTCATTCACTCGCGCCATTCAGTTACATGAGTTTGAAGCACAGTTTTCTGTTAACAAGGCCATATATCTCGCTCCTTCCACTGCTCCACTTCGGGGCTTTGACCCTTTTATCCTTTTTTTTTTTTTTGGTTTGTGAACTATCATTCAGAAGTTATTTTCTTACATGTCTAGCTAATTTTATGGGCTGTTCATGTAGTTTAACCTGTAGTTTACCAAATATAATGCAACTTTAATGTTAAAGTTTTTTTGTACTTCAAAAGAGCCGAATATACTCCTTAAAAGTTAAACACATTTTTGTCAGGTTAAGCACATTTTGACATGTTATTTATATCCAAGTGCTGTTCATTTTGACTGAGATAGAAACTGAGGAGTCTCATAATTTGTGTGAATCATCATGTCATAGAGATTTGATCTGATCTGATCTCTCAGAACCAATACAGGAATTGTTGTTACATCTTACAAATATAATTTTCATATACCGATTTGTAAATGCACATCCAGGAGGGTAAAACTAAAGCTGTACAGTCTAAATTTAGCTTGTTGAGGTGTGATGTACCTCCACTCTGGCTGCACATCCTGTTGATGCTCCTAGTCAGGTCTGTTCTGAGTAAACGGCCTTGTTGGTCTGTCAGAGGCAGAGAGATGGCCAGCCACAGCCGCATCTCTGAGCTGAGCTGCTGCATGTGGCTTTGCTTGTTGTTTGAAAGGCGTCTGTGTTTGAATCACACTGAACGCAGTGCTGTGAAACCAGCAAGACAGAAGACTGTGATGATTCACGTAAACTATTTTGGAGCTGTTACACCAAAAATATCTATTTTATAGCTTTGCTAACAGCTGTGAATAATAAAATATATTGACATAATTACATTAAATATATGCTATTTTGTTTTGTTAACAGTGGTACATGTGCATTGTAATACCACAATAAAAAAAAGATCATATGTAGCCTATGTGTACTTTGAACATGATCACAGCAACAAATTTCAATTTGTGGCTACAAACAGAACCAGAGATATGTGTATACAACACGCTCACACACACACACACACACACACACACACACACACATAGCATGGCTGCTATTGAAAACATGTGTGTTGTATGTTGCTGTGAGAAGAAGTTTCTGGGGTATACATCAAAGGAACAAAAGTTAGGCATGATCAGGTCTAAGTTGTTAAATAATTTAATTCTTTACACTTAGTCTTAACTTAAAATCAATATTTTACAGTGCATCTTATATTCAGTTAATATGAAAAATGGGTTTGCTTAATTTAACAGGATGTTACATGTTCTGCTGTCTCCCCTGACACCTCCTCCACATTTTGTCGTAATTGCTGCCACTCCCCCCCGTGGCTCTCTCCCTCTCTCTCCCCTGTGTGTTTGTCTGTCTGCTCATTGGCTGTTACCGCTGGTCTGAACCTGTTTTCCTCTTCTCTGCAGTAACGTCCTCTGTGCACCCTGGCCCCTGACTCCCCTCTCTGTCTTGTCTTGTCTTCCCTGGACCATAGCATTGACTTCACCCAGCTCTTCATCTGACGTGATGTCCTCTGCAAAGGATGTTTATTGATGCTCAGCTGAGGAGATGAGAGAATGAGCACTACAAGTGTGAACACTGTGTAGCTCCACACCCATTCTGAGGGTTGCTCACCGGCATGCCATATTTAAAGGAGATATCTTACCTGAGCATGTTAGAGGTCAACAGCTCTGTGTTCATGAAAGGCGCAAATCTGCTTGGCCTTGTGTCCCATGGCCATGGTGGCTTTGATAAGACAGTACGTCTTATCAATGCAGCTCAAGAGGGCCTAAATGTCACCTACAGCTCCTGAGAAAATTCCTTGAAAAAAGGAGAAGAATGTGACAGCAAAATACAAACTGTGGCCATGACAGAAACAGCTATCCACTGCTGTGAACACATGGTTTTCACTGGCTTTGCTGTCAGCTTTGTGGTATTATTTCATTAAAGAGCATGAAAGAAATATCTTGTGTATGGTCTTCCTATTAAGATGGGGATTTGTTCTCATATGTGGGCATATGTAAGGTTTAACATTATATTAACTGGCAATTATGTGACAACCCATCTCAGGCAATGTTGTGGAGTAATACATGAGTAGTGTAACAAATTACTTTCCACAGGGAGTAACTACTTAAAGTAATGCCTTAGTTTTTAAAAAGTAATGTGTAAAACATTACTTTTTGAGTAACGACCCCAACTCTGTTTTTAATAAATACCATATTCCTTCAATCCTGTCTCTGACCAGTCTCTATTAGCTCCTTGGTACAGTTTTTATTGGGCAACACAGGAAGTGCTTTGTCTATCTTTCAACCAATCACACATGTTTTCCATCTTGCAAAACTTGATCCGCTTCGTAGACCCTCCATTTGAGTGGTGAACCATCAGTTGCGCAAGACAAAGTCGATGTACCAGGATGATACAAACACTGTTTACTTTGATTCTTCTTTGTACGCTGTGTAAGTGCAATGTTTATCTATTACATGATGAGTACTAGTAGCAGAAATTTTGTGCTCAGTTGAGTTATGTCTTGAAACAAGCAAAAACTTATTGGACAGTATGGGAATTATTTACAACTGTCATGCTCTAACCTTTGTCATAGCAAAGTGTTTTGTGATAGATGGCATCTTTCATGTGGTAAATGCTTAGTGTATGTGTAGTAACTGTTATTGTTTGAATCTGTTCTTCAGCTCTTAGTGGGACCATGGAGCCTCCTAGCCTGATCTCTTTGACTGTGTCTCGACGTGGTGATAATGTTACTCTGCCATGTCTGCACTCAAAAGAGAATTTGGAGATGTTTTGGTGGTTTAAGCAATCTCTCGGACGTATGGCACAACCTGTGGCTGTAATAAGTTTGAAGAAAGTAACACTTCATGGAGAGTTTGACAACTCACGTTTCATGGTTGCTTCTCATTATCTGAGCATCAGAAACGTAAGGAAAGAAGATGAAGCCACATACTTCTGTCAAGGAGGAACCACATATCAACTTGATGTTCTTAGTGGAACATTTTTACATGTGAATGGTAGAGTATGACACATTGAATTTTTGTGGTATATGCCATGGTCAATAAGTCTACTTTCTGAAGATGTGATAAAATGATTTCACTTCATCAATTATTTTGTTACTTTTTAATGGAATTACACAGATTACACCCAGCAGAAGTCTGTCCTCCTGACGCAGTGGCCAGAGACTGAGTCCGTCCAGCTGGGAGAAGCAGTGACTCTCCAGTGTTCGGTTCTCTTCGAGAACAAAGACAGCAGCCGGTGTTCAGGTGAACACAGTGTGTACTGGTTCAGAGCCGGATCAGGAGAATCCCATCCAGGTGTCATTTACAGTCGTGGGAACAGAAGTCATGAATGTAAGGAGAGTCCTTCTCATCAATGGAGCTGTGCTTACATACTCTCCAAAAGTGTAACGAGCTCCTCTGATGCTGGGACTTACTACTGTGCTGTGGCCACATGTGGGGAGATCCTGTTTGGAAGTGGAACTAACGTGGACGCAAGTAGGCATTTCTATTTCTATTTTATTCATTCATGCATTTATAGTACTACTTAGTCATAGACAGTTGTGGTGACATTTAATGCAAAGGTGCACTATTGCCTTGTCAAAAAAGTGAGCAAATTTAAATTTAATCCAGTAATTATGCCATTCCAAGTTTTATGTGTTATTGTAGTGTTAATAAAAACATTCAAAACATTTTTACAAAATTTAAATCACATTTTGTAATTCCACTACCGCAATCTTCCCTCGCCCTTCTACACATTTGTTATGCTGCGATATTCTCAATATTCAAAAATTCTTTAACTCATGTTTACTTCTTTGACATATAAATTGGCAAATGTTATTTTAGAGATGTTCTCATGTTGGTAAATTTCAAACATCACGCCTATTCATAATATGTCTATTTTTAATTTGGAATTATCCGGTATTCAAGTATTAAGTAGTATTGAAGTAGTATTGAAGTGATAGGTATTTCAATCTCTATGCAATCTCAGTTGTGTATTTGTTTTACTGCTCGACATATTTATTTATTTATTAAATATTGGACAGGAATTTATGTAAGAAAATAATAATAAGGACTTAAGTGTCTCCTTGGACTTTTTGGTATTCCAGGATCAGAATTGCTTCCAGTTGTCATTGTGCTTGGGATCCTGCTGGCTTGCTGCATGACCGTGATCGCCATTTTTATTTTCTACAGAAATCAAAAGCGAGTTTGTAAACATTGCAAAGGTACAGTTGGTCATCATGTATTTACATTAGTTGATGCATTATAGTCAGTATTCACCCAGTTGAAGTTTTTACTAGCAAATTGAAAAAAAGACAGAGGAAGAGACCCAACATCTGGATTCTTCAGATCACATTTTGTTCACACTTGCCTTGAAAATGTCCAATCTGTAATATTTTATTCTTACACAGACTCCCCAGTGTAAAGAAAACCTCAGTACTTACCTCCATAATGTGTCAAAGTCAGAAAATGTGTATTTGTGATTAGACGGTCAGGTGTTGCTGAAAATGAACACATGATTGAATTCTCATTTTGCAAATCCAATTTACTTTAACAAGTTCCTAACCACTGCTAAACACACAAATGCAGTAGGTCTGCTGGCATAGTTTCACTATTCATTGCAAAGTTCAGACTCAAAGCAGACAGAGCATTCTTCCCAGGGCCCCTAAACTTTCCTGGGAAGAATTTGCCTGATGAAGTTAGAATAACTTTCTCTGAAACTGTTTTTAAAAACTGATTTATTTATTTTTTTAACTTTACTTTCTGTTAATTTAATCACTTTGTGTCTGTCATACTGCTTAAATCAAAAATTGGAAAAATGGTTAATACAGCCATGAAAGTGATGGGAAAGAGAGAACATGAAACACTCCAGACTATTTTTGAGAAAAAAGTCATCGGTCTGGCCCAGACCTTACTGATCCATCACAGATTTTATTTTCTGAATATGAGCTGTTACATTCTGGCAGAGGGTTCAGAGCCAGTCGCTACAAGCTCTCCTTCCTTACCTCTTCTATAGCCTTACTAAACAGACAGCCAGCTCATCAATTCTTTAATTCTGTTTTTATCTTTTTTTTTTTTTTTATCATTTTCTTTCTTTTATCATCTCATTGATTCCTTTAAGATTATGCAGTTTAAGTCACTGAGTCACTTTTTATTCTACCTTAAGGGCAATAATGTATGCAGCAGACTATTAGTGTGGATGCATTATGCTGCTCATTTTTACTCCTACTTTTTATCCTTGAATGTATTATTTAAATTGGTGCAATACGGATTGGGCATTTTTATGCCTAAGTGGCATCCTTTCTGTGAAGTGTGGCAATGCAATATCTGTTGTTTACCTGTTTTTAATGTCGGATGTAGTTGTCTTTCTGTCTTTTAATGTCAGTATGTGGTTATGCGAACTTTATGCCCATGACAAATTTCCCCTCGGGGACAATAAAGTTTATCTCATCTCATACTGTTATTAACAGAACTAAATAAAAATGGCCTTGTTCTTCTTATTCACAGGATCAGTGACAGCATCAAATAATCTTGGACATGACAAATCAACTGCTCCCTGGTCAAATGAACTGGTAAATATGTTTCAGACAACATTGCACCCAGTTTAGTGTCAGTTGACAGGACACAGTAATTCTCAGCAGCATATTCTTCCACGGACCTGAAGCCATTTATTCTGAGGAAAGATGCAGTTTAATCCAGTAATGCCTGAGGATGTCCTAAAATGTTTTTTCTCCCTGTGGAGAAATGGGCTTGGCGCTTGTCGCATTATTGTTGACGGTGTGATGTTGTCATCACACCATCAACACCGACAATCAATACACATACACACATTCATAGAGCCCCACACAGGTTAGGTGCAAAAAATGCAAAGAAAGAGAGAACCATATGTAGGATTGGACAAACTCCTGCCTAGACCAAATTGCCATCTCTGGGTAATCGCTAAGACATTTTCCTTAATAACATAGATTATTTATTTACAGGAGGGTGAAGCTGATACATACAACTACGCAGCCTTGGAGTTCTCCGCAAGGAAAGTGACAAGAGGGAATAAAAACAGAAAGTCACCAGAAGAAACTGTTTACTCTGCTGTTAGGACAGAGCGCCAATGAAGTGTTTTCTCTCTGCACAGTGTTTTACCTAATCTGAAAACAAAACATTTGATATACACTACATGGACAAAACTATTAGGTTAAATTCAGGTGTTTCTTTCAGTCCCATTGCCACAGGTGTATAAAATCAAGCAGCTAGCCATGCAGTTTACCTTTACAAAAATTTGTGAAAGAACGGGTTGTTCTAAAGAGCTCAGTGTGCCACCATTGCAACAAGTCAGTTGGTGAAATTTCTTCCCTACTAGATATTCCACCATCATCTGTAAGTGGTATGATTGCAGTGTGGAAGCATTTAGGAACCACAGCAACTTAGCCACCAAGCCAAGACCATGTTAAGTTACAGAGCTGGGTCGCCATAGTGCGTAAAAGTGGCTGACGCTCTGCTGACTCAATAACTGCAGAGCTCCAAACCTCCTCTGGCATTAACATCAGCACAAAAACTGTGAGCCAAGAGCTTCATGGCATGAGTTTCCATGGCCGAGGAGCCGCATGCAAACCTTACAGCACAATGGCAAGTGTAGGCATGGTTGAGTGAGTTTGGCGTGGAAGAACTTGACTGGCCCACACAGAGCCCTGACCTCAACCCCATCCAACACCTTTGGGATGAGCTACAACAGAGACTGTGAGCTGGGCCCTCTTGTCCAACTTCAGTGTCTGACCTCACAAATGCTCTTCTGAATGAACGTGCAAAAATCCGCACTAACACACTCTTGCAGAAAGCCTTATCAGAGGAGTGGAAGCTGTTTAGTTGCAAATGGGGACCAACTCCATATTAATGCCTATGGATTTAGAATGGGATGTCAGAAAAGCCCCTGTAGGTGTGATGTGTTGGTGGCCCAATACTTTTGTCCATATTGTGTAGCTTCAGCTAGCTTTGACTTTTCTTTGAGTAAACAGAATTAACTTGTGATTGTAAACAAGGAAGTTCAGCTCTATTAGATGTAAACATGCAATTGTGTCTTATTTGAAATAATAAACTGTGTGATAATGTTGATTATAGTGGATAAGTATTCAGTGCTTGGATTATTTCATGATTCTGCATGCAGTATACGAATATTACTTTTCTGAGGTAATATTTTTATGTTGCTTTTCAAATTGATTGCCTGCATCTTGAACATACACAGTCCCTCAAAATTTCATGACAGAAAAAACATAATCACCATTAAAAAGGAAGTCCACCTTGATAAAGCATTTCCATGTTTGTAATCAGTAAAAGATTGTATTATTATTGCTATTTAATCAATATTTGAATATGAGTGACTTTTTCATGTGATGAACAGCAAACAGAGGTATAGGGTTCAGAAATAGCTTCAGTTCTCTCATCATGTACACAGATAGCTGTAGGTCCTCTCAACAGGGAAGCTATCTTGTTAAATTCTCAGACGACACTGCGCTGCTGTCACTTTTCCAACGTCCTCATTGTAGCCATGGCCTTGCTTTGACATCGTTTGTAAAATGTTGTGATAATAACTTTTTAGACCTGAATGTGGACAAAACAAAGGAATTAATTATAGACTTTAGGAAAATGAAAGGAGAGCCCAAACCGTGAATCATCCATGGGGAGGAGGTCCAACTTGTAGACTCCTATAAATATCTGGGCACAGTATTTGATAGAGAGCTGAAATTTCATACAAATACTGAAGTGATTGTCAAAAGGGGACAACAAAGAATTCACTTAATGAGAATGCTGAATTCTTTCTGTGTCTCTAAAAGTATCCTGAGAGGGTTTTTTTTATCAATCTTTTATTGAGAGTCTTTTAACTTTTTCATTTTTATGCTGGTTTAACGGTCTGTCAGTGAAGTACAGAAATAGCCTAAATTATAGCTGCTGCGTAGCGACAGTCGGGGCCTGGCAATTTTAAGCAATTCTGAGCAACAAGTGGAGAATAGGAAGATGAAAAGAAAGGTGGCATTCTAATGTGCATTTTGCATCAGTTGAGGCTTGAACTCTGGCATTTCTGGCATGAAGGACAATGCTCTATCTCACTGAGCTAATTGGCAAATGTCAGTTCATGTTAGGCTTCACGAATTGACTAAGCCAGTCACATGATAGCAGCCGCCTATGCATGGAAAAGCAGATTTCAAACCACTGTAAAAAAAAAAAAAAAAAAGATGTTGGATGGAGATGTTGGTAATTTGTTTTAAACAATGATTTATTTGCTCCATAAGTGAAAAACTGATGTTTAAGTGTGAAGTGTACAAAGGTTTCTTCGGTATTGGGGCTACATTTTGATGAAAGTTTGCAAAGCTGTAGCACATATGGTTGATTTGTTATGAATTTTCAAAGTTTTGAAATTTAGAGGCTTGCTATAGCGTCACCATCAGGACTATTGGCTTGTATTTGCATCTGTGGTAATTTGGCATGGGACCGGACCTTTGTGCAAAATTTGGTGATTTTTCGCGCATGGGAAGTAGGACTTCCTCAGAAGAAAGAAAGAAAGAAAGAAAGAAAGACAGAAGAGGAAGAACACTCAGGAATACAAGAGGGACCTGGCAGCTTAGGCTGCCTGGCCCCTAATAAAGTTGTGAAAACTTGCTCAAACATCACTGGAATCCAGCTCAAGAGCCTGAGTTCACTGTGGCAGTCCAGACAGCTAGAGGTATTATGATTTTTTTTTTTTACTTAGGCAAAGTTCTGGCCTCCTGAAGTATTGAAATAGATGCTTCCAGCTAGTTTGCTGGGGTCACAAAAATAAAAAGTAATAAAAGTTATAAAATAGTAATACATTTCCCTCACAAAACCAACTCTGGGAAAAAGTTAGACCTAACAATCACCTGGCACCATTTACATTAAGTAACATGTTTTCATTTATAAAAGCATGCTAGATTTATAAAGTTCACTGGCCTGGTTAAGTCACTGAAATCATCATAATGCTCCCTTGAGTGAGAGGCACTTTAGTGGCAGACAGGGCCCTGAAATGAGACACCAGTTACACAGAATTAGATTACACTCAAGTGAGAACAGATACTTTACTTAACTTCCTGCATTCTGAAAACCACAAACACCAGTCATGTGTCTATAATTGACACCAGTTCATTACATTATACCACATTGTCAGCAGGGATAAGGTAGTATTACTACTATTATAAATAAAACAAACAGTAATGTACCTAAATACAAATAGGAATGTTTAATGATTTTTTTTTGTTCCTGTAAAATATTTGCATGTTATAATCAGCATATGAGAGGTTAGTCGCTCTACCAGAGACCCATATTTTTTTTTTCCCATTCTTAGGCGTTGAATGCCGGACTAGTCAGCCAGTGTTTTCAGAGGGCTCACACAACTTGGTTTTCAACAGCAAGACTTGGGCAAAGCAAGTAAACAAGTAAGTAAGTAAAGCTTTATTTATATTACACTTTTAAAACACACAGTTACAAAGTGCTTCACACATGCAATAAGATAAAAGCCAATGCATAGAAAAACCTACCTACCTACGTTATGTGTTTACCAACCAACCAGCCTGCCAAACACTCACCCATGCATGTATGAATGCAAAGAACGAATGAATGGTTGACTACTAAAGATAGCAGACCATAAAATAAATTATTTAAAAGGAAAACAGAAAACTGGAATAATAACACTGATAAATACATGCATTTAAAACATCCCCCAAAAAGATTTTCATTTTTCCTTTTAGGTCAACACCGTCAGTTTCTCTGAAAAAGTGCTAAAAGGTGCTAACCACAGAAACCGAAGCACACCTCATAAAGTCTGGATATACAAAAAATGACAAGGCAGTGCATGCGTAAAGGTGATGCTGCAAGTATTTGCTTCACAGATGCGGGTTGAATCTGCATTCACTAACTCTGGCATGTG
>OMLB01050679.1:0-10000 GCA_900302555.1 Myripristis jacobus
GTTGTCCCGTCTTGCCGGCTTCCTCTTCCACACACTCGGATGAACTCGCTTCCCTCCAGGTTTCAAGTGGCCTCTCTCTCTCTCTCTCTCTCTCTCTCTCTCAGCACGGCTGGGTATAGCGGAGGGAAGGGAACATGGTGGGTTGTATTAATGGAGGCTCAGGGCGCGCTCCACAGCAACCGTCTGCTGCCATACGCAAACACACTTGTTACCCCTACCCACGCACACATGCACACACGTGTTAACACACAGCCATCCCCTCGGGGAGCAGTGTGTCTTTAACCAGGATGTGAACATATGCCCGCTAACAGGCTGTGTGCCTCCGACTAAGTTGGACTAATTATGACTAAACTGTGAGATTAATGCCATTGTGATGCTTGATAAATAAATATGCCACTATGCGATGTCACACGATGGGGGTGTTGGTTGAAAGTCGGGGGTACAATAGACGGGAGCTGTAGAAGAGTCTCTGAAGAACATTTTCATGGCTGTTACGCCAGACATTCACATTTGGATCTTCAAATCCATTTTTTGAAAAGTGAGGTTCCCGCTGACTCCTTGATTAGTTTGCCTTCCTCGTCGGTTTGGTGTGTGCAAACTTATCTCCATTTGAGTGGATTATACACTTTGTTGTTGATGGGTCTTAATGCATGTCCGACTGCATCTGAAGCCGGTTGGGTCGTGAGATATTCAGTGTTTCTTGCATGCATTTCCACCTGGATTTCAGGTGTTTTTGCTTGATGCGACTACAGTCCGATTGGCCAGGGTGCATGTTAAAGGACGGTGATTTTTCGTTTCCCAAAGCAAACAGTTGTATTTTAGCTCTCTAATATCATTTTTTTCCCTACCTTTTATCCAGCCATTGGTTTCCATTCATTCCACTATGATGTGAAAATGAACTTTCAGAGGTTTTCATCTGTCTTCACACCAGTTTCCCATGAGGTCCCACCGTAATAAAGTCCTCCACGCTCGTTTTCCTAAAAGCAGCAGCACTGTTGTGTTTTGATGACTTGAAATTGGGCGTCAAATGGTCCCTCCGCCGGAAGAGCAGTCCCCCGGGGAAATATTTGTTTTGCACAGCAGTTATCAGCTCTGTGGTTTATGGATGTTGATGGCTTTGTTAGTAACAGAGGCAGAAGAATATAAGGTGGCGGTTTCAACCAAAATTTCAAATGAGAACTCTGGAGGGTTTTGATTATATGTTGTGAAATCTTACGTACCCCCATATGATTTACAAAATGGCATGTCGTGTCAAAATCACTGGTATGGTCCATTAATGCCAGATATTTTTTTGAGTGAAATGAAGCTTTGAGGCTAGAAAAATTGCAATGCAACCATGCAATCAGTTTTTTTGAACTTCTCTCTCTCTGGTCGTTTTTTTTTTTTTTTTTTGTACATTGTGTTTGTGAATGGTGTTGGCGAGCACTGCTGGTGCCGAGAAACTGTCCTAGAAACTCTCCTTGCATCCTTGTTTGTTGATGGTCCCTCCAGTATGATCATTTAATGAGCGTTCTCCCTGTAAGTGGGTGGCTACTTGGCAAAAAGCGAAGCTGCTGACCAATAAGAGGAATAAAGAGGGTCTACGTTGTCATTCACAGCATGGATTTAATCGCCGTGGGTGTCCACCGATCAGTGTTTCATCTCAAACTTGACATTTCAACCAGGCATTTCAGATGTGTCAGCACAACTTGCAGCATTGTCACTCCCTTAATTTTTCTCCCCCCAGTTCAAAAGCCTCCTCCGCCCTGCCCCGTTTGGCGGGCGCATGATTACAAATCCATGCTGCAAGGCTGAGCTTTGTTCAAACCCGCAGACTTTTATTTAAAGTGGAGGTCCCGATGTTTCCAAAGATACCAAACACGTCCTGCTGCATTACAGGGAAGTGTGTATAAAATGATGCACAAGACATGTAGATATTTATCTATTTGATGTAAGGCTGCAGCCATAAGACAATGGCATCTTGGGTTTGACTGTTTCACTCAATGTAAGTGTGATGTAATTACACTTACTCAATCTAAGTGTGATGTAGCTCCAGTGGAACGCTGCAACCAGCAGATAGAGGATATGTGTGGGACGCTGTCGTAATGTAGGAAAAGGAGTGTTTCTGTCCGACTTTGAAGCTACTCAAGCAGAAATTACTCAAGGGTGTATTAAAGTTCAAGGGGATTTAAACGTGCTTAAAAGAGAAAAAAATCACAATGATGCAATGTGCCAACTACAATAATGTGCTGGCACTTGCACAGAGACATTAACACATTATATCGTGTATTTTGTACGGAGGACTAGTACACGCAGTGCGGGACAGATGACAGCACACCTCACTTTGTGTGCATTTGCAGCGCTGCGGTGTAAAACGAGGTGCTTACACAGATTAGAACGAATCGTATTCAATAGTTTATGAGCATTATAGAGCGTAGTTGTGATTCCTGAAGTTTTCCTCAAGTTATCATCGTTAAAATATTATCTACACACGATGAAAGCGATGCCTAATTAATCTGGCCAGAGGTGAAATCTCAGGTTCTTCAACAATATTTCAGGGTCAGCCGTCGAGCCGACTCTAATTTGTGGTGCGTTTTGCCCCCGATCTGTCGACCTGTATGGAAAAGGTTATATCTTATCTGCATGCCGTGAGTCCACGAGTCCATTTCTATGCTCTTAGGACTTCAAAGGCTCACTTCCTGTCTCCAGTGTACGTGCTCTTTCAACCCCAGCCTCTCAGACTGCTATCAAAGCGTGTGGAGGTCTAGGTGTGCGTTTCTCCTCGGTGGAGGCGAGCGTTTAAACTTTAATCAGAGCAAGATGGCGCGCGCTGAGCCCCCGTGGCTTCAGATAAAGTGTCTCCCTAATACCGGCATTCAACTTCCTGGATTGAGGTCACACATTCTGTAAAAATCAGGGGATGCATCTCGGCTTAAAGCCTCCCGCACGCCGAGCCAGCGTCTTCCGACAAACCTCGACATGTCTAAAGTTGGCAGTTGTCGCTTGTTATTTTTAGACTTTTAATTTTCCCCTCGTCAGCTCCGTCTGTGTTGAGCCAGCATTCTCCAGCAGCCTGGATGTGGTCGGACAGTGGTCGTGGGATTGTTGCATGTGCTGTAATTTCTCGTTTGTTCTGAGATTATTTTGTTGTGCAGAATAAAGACGATGTGATGGCATCTGCCTTATGTTAGAGATTATGGAAGGCTGGGTTTTGTTTGATTTATACTTACTACTGTTTATTTTTTCTGGTCTGTTGTAGCCTCTTAAGAGTGGGCAAATAATGAGAATTTTTTTATTATAACCATTACAGTTCTGCATATTCTTTTGTTTCATTTTGCCTCCACTCCAACCAATGCAAACTGAATTAAACTTCTAACGAATGCTAAAAACACACTTGTTCTGTACACTGACCCGACAGTCTTGCTTGCTGGGGTTGTTGTAGACTAGAGACCAGATTAATTACTATTTGAGCAACAGTCGCCAGGGTCTAAATTGTTCAAAATGTTGCCGTGACGCTCTAACGCTGCTTAAGAATTATCCGATGCAGTTCTGTAGCATCGCTCTCTGCAACAACTGGAGCGAACCGAGATTTTTTGGTTTAGAGTTGCAAAATGTCCAAAAAAAGGCCATAAAATGACTGTATCCAACATATGTGCCAAGTGTACTGAGGCAGACATTTGCACTGTGTCTCCAAAAATCCAATATCTCGGCTCCTTCATGATCTAGATTCTGTAGATGCTGATTTCAAATGATTGAACAGCACAAAAAGTGGAAAATTACAACTTCAAAAGTCAAATTTTGCACAATACCAAAGATGTGATATTCTCACTCTTAGGTTTTATGCGCCACTTATAACAACTCGCAGCCTGTAAACTTTAAGTGTCAGTTACATAATGAATGTAAATATTATCTTCTTTGTGCCGTTGCAGCACAAAGTAGCTCGGCACCCTGTGGGTTTCTAAACTTCTCACCGAAAAAAAGCTTTTATTTCGTGGTCTGTTTCCTTCTTTCTAATGTGACAAAGGAATCAGTCATAATCTGTACTCAGGTACGTCTTCTTTCATCGGAGTGAACAGACTGAGGACCTGCTGCTCGGTTCCTAAGGTGGGGAGGGTATTAATGTTGAACCCACGAGACGCAAATACAGGAAATGACTTGGGGATCGCGCCGTCTCGCTTCTGAACCGACGCTCGCTCTGATGAAAATGGAAGTGAAAGAAGTTTTAATAATCTCGCGGCACGTTTTAATATTTCCATTTATGCTCAGCATTCACAGTTCACGGATGGTTGTGCGGTCACGTGGCAATCTGCTTTGTTCTATCCAGGGAGGAAGCCTTCACCCTGATTGACTTTGATGAGAAATAGCACCCCTGTTACCCGGGGCAAATGGCACACTCCATAAAAGTCACCAACCTTCAGATGTCAATAAACCTGGTATTTGGGCTGGAGGCTGCCGTCAGACCCCCTGTGCCCCGCCTTCCTCTATTTTGGTTCAGTGAACCAAAATGGCGAGTCGGGGTGCCTGGTTGGATTAACTGATAGAAGGGATTGTCGGCAAGAGATGCCTCGTGTCTATTTGGATGTAGATCCTTGTAGAGCCTTGTCAATTATGTATGAGGAGTCCACAGAGCTTTGGTGTACTACTAAGGTCAGTGTGTTACTATTTCAGTCTCTTCAGCCCAGAAACACACCTTATTCATGTTTGCAGTGTAGCAAATTCACATTTTACTTATTTTGCAAGGGTGGATGAACTATGAGCTACATTACCTGCCACTAGTGGCTTCCAGTCACAACGTTCTCAAAATTAATGAGAGAGAAGTTGGAGAAGAAAAGTCAAGTATCTACATTAATTAAACATGCAAAATCACTGGTATGGTCCTTTGAATGAAATGATATTTGCAGTATGAATTCAGTGAGGAATTTTATATTGATTAGCTAAATGGTATCTTTGAAAAGCTAAAATATTTGTTTTAAAGGTGGAGTGTATGACAAAAACAGCATTATCTCGCCCATGTGGACATCCTCTCTGGCTCATGTTTTTTTATATTTACAACGCTTTATGCATTATTTAAATATGTAATCATGTATGAACTCCCTGTTCTCAAACTAGTTATAGTTTCCTGGCCCAGAATGTTTAAAAGCAGCTTAATCAACCAAATTATGAGTATATTCATTTTTTATAGCGCAAAATTACCATTACCTTCAATTCTAAATTTACTGAATCGCAAACACAACAGATGATTTTGCCCTAGGCTTTCAATTAGTAGCTGCAAGCGTGCTGTGTTTAGATTGCTCTGAGCCACTGTTCAGCGTTCAGGGTCATCAGTAAAGTCTCTGCAGGGGGTGAAGATTATATTATGTAGTATTGACTTCTTGTGTAGCTTTAATTATGTATTAATGTGCATGGAGCAGGGAGGAAAGAATGTTGCACCGGCGTAGTTTCGCTTTCTAGTAGTCGCCTCATGGCTTGACGCACATCCAGCTGGTCGGTTTTATCCAGGACACGTTCTCTCACGAGATGGAAACCGCGCATAATAGTTTGGATTTATCATAAAACAGTATGATTTGGCAGGGCTGTCCTCTCCCCAATCACATTAAGGACTCGACTTGGATTGGTACCTGCTTTAGGCTTCTTTCACTACTAGCCTTTCTTTTCTTTTCTTTTTTTTTGGTGAGATGCATTGTTCTCTTGCATGTGTTGTATCTCCACTAACGTCCCTTAGCTGACTCACCTTTAAGCTGTCCAACCAGTGGGCTAATTGCTGGAGCCCTGCTGCTGCAGTAAGGGAATACAGAACGGGCACCTCATCAAAACACTGTCCAGAGCGTCCGGGACTGTTGGTTGTGTTGGTTTGGCACCAAATTTGGTCTGCTAAGCAAGATAGGAGAGATCTTCATGTCTCGTAGTTTCATCTTGCTAATTTATTTTCCATTATGTGAGACTTTTGGTGTCTCTGGGGCTCCAAGTAGCAGCTACAGTGCAGCCGGCTTTGATAGCTGGAAATGTTTGAGACATAAGACAGCGGCAGTAAAAGGCAGGTTTGGGTGTCAATCCCTTAAAACCAAAGAACAAGAGCTTCTTTCTAGATGGAGCATTTCTTCTCTGACATTCAACAGTTGTACAGCGAGAAATCTTTGACTGACTCACTGGCTTATCACTTTTGCTATTTTCTATCAAGATACATCATCCACAGCTGAGTGCAACAAGTTGATGTCTGTTCTCCTTTGTGGGCGGTGCTGAAAGTCACTTTTGGGAATGCAGGGAATCTTTAACCGAAGTAGAAATAGACAAGACAGGGTGTGGGGTTCTGGTTACACAAAAAAAGTAAATTACAATAATTTCCAAAATACCCCCCCAAAATATAATGTCATTTATGATGTACACTATAGTGTATAAATCAATTCCATTATTTTAAAAGGACCGTAGTGATTCTGCATGATTAGTGTAATTTCTATAAAATGTAGATATGATTACTTAGTATTCTGATATCATTTTTCTTTTTCTTTAATCCAGCCATGGGTTTCCATTCATTCCACTATGATGTGAAACTAGGTGGAGTGAAACGGTCTCTGTGCCAAAAAATAGTTGGCGGGGAAATGTTTGCTTTCTTGGTGAAGTTTCAGCCAAAAATTCAAGTGTAATTCAAGTTTGAGAGATTTGATATGTTGCGAAATCTTTAGTACCCCCGTATGTTTTGCAAAATGGTTTGTTGCTGTGTAAATTGCGGGCAAATTATAATAGATGGGCCAAACATTTGAAATCACTGGTATGCCCCTTTAGATATAAGTTGAATATCACTTCTTCAAAAGTGTGTATGGAAAAGTTCTCACTTTGTCTCAAGATGAGGGCATCATCTGCGTCTGACAGTTGCACAGCTGTCATCTTTTTTGCTACCGTAACAGTTTCCTGACATTTGCCTGAGGTATTTATTTTTTAATGCCTCCTATATTCCCTTGAGTTTACATAGGGATCCTTGGTTGAAAGTTGTTCCATTGTGAAATTATTTGCGATGCTCTGAATTTCCACTGAATTTCTGCTCTTACGCCCTTATGCGGTGCAACTCCCTGCATGGATTTGTTCTGATTTTCACGTCCATGAGCTGCACGGTGGTTTTCCATATTGGCAAACACATGCTGAAAACCGCAACCCGACCACAACCTTAACATTTAGAGGCTGTAATAATGTGCAGTCGCAAATGTTGAAGTGAAGAGCTGGGCTATTAGGCTGTTTGTTTACACACTTACCTTGAAGAGGAAGGGTTGTTTCTCTTGAGAAACGATGACCACCACAACATTTCTGTGGAGCTGCATGGGGATCTCTTTATTTGAGGCAGCACTTGCTCGTCCACATACCCGGCCAACGTAAATTTGAAGTGCGGTGTCGGCTGAAATCACTGTTTTGGTTTTGTAAGGATTCCTGTGTCATCGGGTGCTTGAAAGAGAAACGTTTCGCGTTAAATTTATTCGCTTCACAGAGGCTTCTCTCTTCCTGCCAGTTGTGGGTAAGAGTGGTTATTTTTTGTGAAGTAGAATGCAATCTTTTTTCCCCCTGTATATCCTGTAGATTATAGGCCTCATTAGCACATCGTTCACAGCTGTGTGGGGCTTGAAGTTGGGCATATGGAAAGACAGATGTACACAGTAACGCAGTCCCTGATGGGCAGAGAAAGCTTTATTCCAATCAGTGAGTAGGGACCTGTGAAGGACACTGTGCAGAAACATGAGGATTTCTAATGATGCTCCTGGAACTTCTGTGCAGCTTTCAACTTGTTTTCTGCACTCCGAAAAAAAGTTCACATGAATGATTTCTTAAAGATTAACTCTCCGGGTTGGTCTGCAGGCACAGAACCGTACAGTGCCCAGGTGTTTGACATAGTGTACGCCCAGAGGTGCGGCCAAAATGACCCAGCCATCGCCAGGGACGCCTAGTCTTGTTTTCCACTGGCATTTGTCTTCTCAGTGTCAGTAGCTGTACCTGTTTCCCATAAAAAACACATACTTTATGTACGATGTGGGGTTTAGGCAAGTCCCCATTGAGTGAAAAAGACCTGGTTTGCCCTTTAGCCTGAGGTTCCAGGATCTGTCACCTCTCTATTTCTTCCCATTCAACATCTAGCAGACATGAGATATTGAACAAGACTAAAGCTGTCAAACTGCAGACCTGTGGCCTCAAATCACCGTTACCATTGTGTTTGGCTTTGCCACTGCATAAGGATGACATTGCGATACGCTTAAGAAGTGATCCTGACATTGTCCGTAGACAATGCAAATGCATTCTGCCTCCAGTTTGTGTCTGCATTTAAATTCAGCCCAAGTGCTCAAAGGAAAGCCTTTCCTCGGCTTGACAGTGTTTTTCTGTTCTGCTTAGAGATTCTAGAAAAAACTGGATAGACACTTGGTGTCTTGGTACGAGGCTTCTTTATCGCTAAGCTCAGCCGCTGTCAGTCCCACAGACACAGGGACACATTTACAGGTACTGTCAGGCGGAGGCGGTTAGATGGGACTTTGAGCCAGCACCTGGATAAATGCATGTGTCCATTTCACAAGGGGAGTGAAGTCTGGCTTCCTTGGCGCCTGACAGAGTAAAGGTGATGGAGTCAAGGGTTTTTACTATGTGTGCCATATATTTCTGTGCTTAATATCCGTTTTGAATTCTTTTTTTTGCAGCATATTGTTCATATCTGTGCAGTAAGCATACATTTGGATAGTAACACCTTTTTTCGATGTGTAACCGTACCCTAGTGTGGTTCATGGCGATGGCTCCGTTAACATACAGAACGATGGCACAATCCTGTACTGTATGCTTTCTCAGAATACTGTACTCCATCGTGCTCCCACCCCCCTCCCATCACCCTGAGCTGGCTCGCTTCCTACCCGGGCTCATCTTACAGCCTGGCCCACTGATGCAGCACAGTCAGCTTCCTCCACGCCGACTTCTCCAGACCCATTAAACATTCATTGGCCAGGGCCATAAGATACCTCACCTTAGCCCCGGCTTTGCTACTCTAAATTCAGCCCAGGATCTGAGCATCACATTCTAACCCCCTACCACAAACGAGGAGGCAAATGCTATCGACATGGTTGCAGATGGGCCCTGCTAAGAGTGCCAGAAAATGCACGGGGAAGACGGATGAATTTGTCTGTGGGAATCTCGCCTTTGTGGCGTATGACACACGATCCCCTCGCCACTGTGTGCCAGTGGTGTTGGAGTACATGAATTGATACAACCTGCAGTTGATCTGCAGATAAATAGTTGCTGTGGTTAGCAGTAATTAGGCCTGAAATCATATTTTAGCTAATAAGAATAGTTGCTGATTGCCAACATGTTTGCAGTTTCCTGTTCGTTTTAGTCTGTTTTTGCAATGGAGGTGTGAGAGGACATTTCAAAAAAAGTTTGCAAACAAAAAAGCACTGGATACACCACGTCACCACCCACAACAACCATACTGTCATAGATAGAAAGTAACTGTGTACATAACCTGCAGGCTAATTTTTAGCTAAGTTTGGTACACTGGTTCAATCCCATGATATCCAGTTTGGTGGCTGACGTGCAGTAGCCTTGATTTGGAGCTCCATTGCCTTGACGGAGGAATGGGAAAACACATTGCTTCAAACTTGGCATGAAACTGACGCCGATGACTTTGTTTAATATGTTTTGATTTAGCTTGGATGTCTTTATTTGCTGATGTGGTGTGGAACAAGTTTTAAGTTGCAATGGAAAAAAAATGAAAATGGCTAGAATCAGTTTTCTTAGAACTACAATAGCTGACATTTGGTTTACGTCTTGGGACGTGTTTCTGGTCTGCGTGGCTCACCTGGTACAACGTGCACCACATATTGTTACCGCAGCGGCCCGGGCCCTTTCTGCATGTCATCCACCCCCGTCTCTCCTGTAGAAAGGCAGAAATGCCAAAAAAATCATCTCTAAAATAAGAGATTAAGTCAGTAATACATGTTAACGGATCCACCTTGTTGACCTTCTAATGTCACGTTTTGCATGTTTAAAGGACAAACTTATTAGC
>OMLB01050679.1:15000-19760 GCA_900302555.1 Myripristis jacobus
AGATGAAATGTGAACTATTTACTGATTAATAAAAAAAAAAAAAAGAAAAAGAAAAACATTGACAGTAATCATTAGTTGCAGCCCTTGACTCGGTGATTAAGGTCAGATGATGAGACTTTTGCCTTGAAAAAATAAAATAAATAATAGTTTTTCAGGTTGTACTCTGTTTTGGAAGAAAAACTCTTTGCCCACTGGCGTTTCAAGACACTCCCAAGCTCCCCCACCTACTCTCATTGAATTTTCAGCTGCTTAGCGATGGAGAACGGTGCTGCAGGCATCGAACGACATTTTGTTCTTACGCCAAAGAAAGCAAATGACAAAATAGTAATATTATTACAATATGCAGCCTGCTGATATTATCACCTCT
Source organism: Myripristis jacobus (assembly GCA_900302555.1). NCBI lineage: Eukaryota > Metazoa > Chordata > Actinopteri > Holocentriformes > Holocentridae > Myripristis > Myripristis jacobus. The sequence goes on from OMLB01050679.1 coordinate 15,368, forward strand.
TCATCTGACATTTCCCTCTGATCTCTGCTCTAATTCCTATAGTCAGTGCGGGTAGGCTCTGGTCAGCAAACGTAGTCTCGATATAGGGGAACATATATCACGAATAAAATATGCCAGACTCTTGGAAATAAAACTAGAGGCAAGAGGTTTGCTGTAGGTTTGCCAATCAAACCCACATGCCTTGTTAATTTCTTTCAAGCGTACCTAACCTGTCTTTGTGTATTCCCGTTTAAGGCACAATACATGTGAGTTATCCACTTCTACTATATAATTTAGAAATGAAGTTCAATTAGAACATACATGAACATTGGCTGGCCTTGTGAACGCACTCTCATATGCACAGTCCTGTGAATGAACCCACTGCAGCCACTGCTGAATGATAATTGTTTGCTTATCCTAGCAGGCTATTTATAGATCCGTTGCTGTCTTTAATCTAAATCACTGCACAAAGAGTGCACGTCTCTGTGCGCTTCAAATAAGTGGCCACTTAATGTAAAGTTTTGATGCCGTAAAATTAAGCCACAAGCCTGTCTGATTCCATGTAGGGTGAAAGTTGTAGTCCTGAGATGATACTTTTGGAATTTCTGCTTTATTTGACAGTGACAGTAGAGAGAAACAGGAAAGACAGGACTTAGCTTTGATAAATGGTATGCACTCCACCAGGTGAGTTACTGGGCGCTCTGGGTGAAACTTATTTTAAAGCACATTGCTATTTTTAGGCCACTTCACATAAATTACAATATGTAGGCAGCTTGCACAGAAGCCACTGCGGGCATTCACGTGCAGCTCTCAAGCCTGCATTACCAGGCTATCATATCAATACTGTAAGCATGTAGTGTGTGTGTGTGTGTGTGTGTGTGTGTGTGTGTGTGTTAAATGTACACTTGAAATTGTAAAACAGGTGTAAATAAAATTGATTATACGTCACTTCAGTCAGGTGAGGCCTGCATGATGAAATGCGTCAATCTTTAAACCTTGCACTATTAAAAAAGAGGAATACTGGAGGTTTTGCTGTTTTTCAAGACAGGTTTTTACTGACTTAGATGCATAACTGTAAGACCTTTCTGTAAATGAGGCCCCATGTCCTGTACACGCCACCATTTGTTCATTGACCACCAGTAGATTGAGTGAGTGATTACAAAATATCTGACTGGGTTGGTCCATTTGTGATGGTCCATGGCAAGACGATTGACTGATAGCTGCTATTCTCTGCCTCTGGATCTCAAAAGGTCAATACAATGATCTGACGCACCAGTCTAAGTGTCTTCTCTCCTCTTTTTCGGTTCTCTTTATATCTTTTGACAATACTGCTGTGATTATAGGCACAGTGCAACAGAGAACTCATTGTATACAGTATACACACACAGACACACAGTGCTGCACAATGTACTCAGTCATCAGGTCAAGCAACCCCCCACCACCTCCCCATGCCGCTCCAAATATATAAATAAATAAATAAAACGAAAGAAGAACTGAAAAAAGTACACCCCTCGAGGCCTTACTAATGAACCAAAGTCCAAGTCGGACAGAGGCCGCCTCTTTGCTAACTTTTTTTTTTCAGTTCCTTTGTGCATCAAACTCTTCAAAAAACATAACAAGCTTCTTTCATGGATCAAACGAGAGCGGCAATGCTCATTGTGCCAAAGCGGGATACAAAAAAAGAGAAAGAGAGAGGGAGACAGGGAGGGAGAGAGAGAGAGAGAGAGAGAGAGAGAGAGAGAGAGTGTGTGTGAGAGAGAGATACCTTATTATTGTTATCAAAGTAAAGCCAGCTCCTCTCCTCCTGCTCTTGTGGGACCTCTCTCTCTCTCTGCTCATAGACCCACGGGGAATCTAAACATGACCCGCATACACCTCCCCTGCTGGAACACACACCCACATACACACACACACACGTGGGCTTGTCTCGGTGCACGTCGTTTCATTTGTGAAATTAGTCCATTCGCTCTGACCCTGTCTTTTCATCAGGCGCGGTGGTGCATATTTTAGTCCCTTTCCTGCGCTTGTTTTACTAATTGGTGGCTATACTTTGCCCAACACCGATATCCTTTGATCATCTCAGATCATTACATTTACCTCATTAATTTGCTCAATGTGATTTTTCTCCCCCCAAAAATTTAAGGGTCTGCACAAAATTGGATTAATAATAGATCATATGAGCCAAGAGAAAATGTAATTCCTTTGTGATTTTTCCACCGCTACTCTCTCTCTCTCTCTCTCTCTCTCTCTCTCTCACTCTACCCTTCTTTGCTGATTGTGTCTCATTGCCCTATAACGGGCAGGCCAGCTTTAAAATGGAATTGATAGGCTTGTTACACACACACACACACACACACACACTCTCTCTCTCACACACTCATGCACACAGTGGCTGAAAACATCCATTCTTACACCATCTTAGCCCTTGCCACTTTCCATATGTCCTGTTCAGACTGACATCAAATACGGCTGACAGAAAAACACAATGTGTCTGTCTCATTTGCAAGGAAACTTCTTACCACCTTGGTGCCGAGTTGGTAACAAGCCTTATTAGGAACCTGTTTGGTCCTAAAGGCTACATCGGTTTAGACGACCTAACAAGGAAATGTCACATGACCAGTATAGAATTCCATGCAGCACCATGTAACCTGTTGTCATGGTAATCAAACCTCTTTTAACTTCATTTGTCGTATTTCGTTCATCAGAGTTTTAGGCTCTGGTTTTACACCACAACACAACTTATGTTTGCATGGAAAGATAGAAATGTTTAGGTGTCAAGCAACAGTCATATGAAACAAGGCAAACCTATGTTTTCGGTTACATATTGTGTTATACTAGTAATACTGTATTACCAGCAGCTTGTTGTTTGTCTTGCACATTGACAATTCCAAAAGCAAGTTAGCTACACACATCACATGTTGCTTTAGGGTTAGGGTTAGGGTTAGTCAGAGCAACAGCTTGAAATGTGTGTGTGTGTGTGAGCCTGCTAGTACCGCTATATTAACTTGCACTGCCTGACGCAATCGGCATCAGCCTGGCTACGTGTGTGTTAGGGGGCAGGGGGTATTTTCCTCAAAACAAAACAAACTGCCTGGCCAGAGTGGTTATTTTCAAAGCTCAAAAGCTCAGCAGCCATCACCGTAACAGTGGATTAAAAGGTATTGATCAACAAGACGAGTGAACCCCCTGGTGCTGTGTTATGGTCGTTTGCACATTTGAACATGTAAAATATGATATTTGGTATCTTTAAGCAGGTGTGCGCCAAACAGTTAGCAAATCTGATTATCCGTTGCTGATAACATGAATTTTCCTACGGCTGCTGGCCGACTCGTGCTGTAATGAGACTGAGTCTTAACTCGCCATATTTCAACTGGGAAACTTCCTTATAGAAACTCGAATTCATCCAAACTGTGTCAACACGACAATATTCCCCTTACATTCACTGGTTGTGATTGTGAAGGCTGTCTGTACTTCCGCTATCGTATCGCTTCCCACGTTTAATCCCGTTTCCAGCATCAATACAAAGAATGTCTCTTTCAGTGGAAGCAGCAATATCTGCCCTCTCCGACATAAAGGGCCTTCATCTCTGCTTTGTTGTTGACGGTTTCATTGTCAATCCGGCCGACTCCGAATCACATTGCACATAAAGACGTGTTTCTCTTCCTTTCTCTCTTGTTCTCGACGGAGCAGATTACATCGCAGATCACTTTGTCTGCAGGCGGCGGTTGGCATTGTACTGCGTCTCTCTTTTGTTGTCACATTGAGCTCTGTTCCCTCCTATTATCATATAGATAAGTGAATGTTTGTGTTGCAGCAAGACGAGGAAGCACAGCTCCAATCTAGTGCATTGTGTGCGTTGTTTAAATTGGCCCAGTCGCCTCTGTCATTGAACCAGCCCACTCCTCTGTAATAGTTGTAAACACAAAAGCAGGAGATAGTGTGTGATTTTTTTTTTTGTCTGTGTGTAAGAGATATGGAAAAAAAAAAGATACATGCTTGTGTGTGTTTTTGCTCATTAACTTGTTTGTGTGATGTGAGTTGGTGCTGTTGGTGTATATGCACATGAGTATATGTACATGTCTTTGTTTTATGTTTAAACATGCGATAACCTTAATCTAGAGTGTGTGTTTGTTTGTGTGTACACGTGTGTTTGTGTGTGATTCCGGTGCAGTGTGTATTCAGTTCATTGTTACTGGGTGAAAAATGAGATGTTGCATTTGGTGGTGATCTACTTTCTATAGTACATACAGCACTATATTCTGCAGGTGGTACATTTTATCCTCATGTTATTGAGTGCCTAGTATGCAAACAAGTGTGTGTGTATGTGTGTGTGTGTGTGTGTGTGATAGAGTGTGTTTTTGTGTGTACAGGAGAATTTTTTTTGACAGTGAGTGTTCTTCTGCGCGAGGAAACC
>OMLB01050687.1:0-10869 GCA_900302555.1 Myripristis jacobus
ATCTATATATATATAGATATAGATATATATATTTTTTTTCTTTTTTACAAAAGAATCCATGTAATTTACTTTTGGGTGCTAAAAAACACTAGCCTATTTGTTTGTTCTCTAAATAAGGTTCTCGGCCCTCCTTTTTCAAGCTGTGCAAGACCTCAAGATGGAGAAAAGGTGAGTGTGATAATGGGGTAATGAACTGATGCAACTCAGTGCTTTTCATGTGGAGGTCTGTGTGTCACAGTGACCTGGAGCCCACATGGCACGATTTACGGTTTTAAAATAGCCCCCTCAGGGCTTGTTTTCCCAGTATATCTTGTAGGGCTAGTCAATACTGCTGCATCCTCCCTCAACATCAGTCCTCAGTGTTCACTAAACGCACTGTAGTCTCCACTGTTGAAGACGTCACTGTCACTGCCAATGCTTAAACATTCCTGTCACATTACAATACATTTCCTAAAGCGTTGCAAATCACTGCACCATATCGGATTGATTTTCTCAAAAGAAACATCCCGAGGTTTTTGCTGGTACTCTGTGCAGGCTGACTGTTTAGACAAACATCCAGTGAAAATAAAATTTGTTCCCTTGGGTTGCTATACATTTATTAATCAAACTATTCAGCTGAATGGCTCATCTATGTGTCCCAAGTGGCCTAACTGTAACGTATGAATGGTAAATGAGATAGCAGTCACCCATCCATCCCTGTGTGTCTTTATGGTGCTTCTCTAATGTTTTACATGTATCACAGGTATTCTCATCCTCCAGTCCATCCTCCTGTCAGTATACTCCTCAACCCCAGCCTTGAATGCTGATGTTCTCTTTGCAACCTGTTGTAATAACACCTAATAAACAATTATGACATTTCCCAGGGCTGGGTGGTGCTAAAAAAAAAAAGTATTTAAACTTGAGCAATAACAATTATCGGTGTTAAGCAGCCAGTTAACAGAATTAGCTGTTTCTTTTGGCAAAGTGGCCATAACTGTTTTCTCACATCCTGATTGTTCTGGGCAATTGAGTTAATCTGATTTTTGAAGGCAAGATAGGATTAATTATTTAAATGTGTATGCTTAATAGAAAAGTGGGGCACAGGACCCGGAGATACCCCCTCACACTATATATTTAAACTTGAAGGATGAATATTTATGCAAGCAATCAACACTCTAGTCATATCTGTTTAATAGAACTACAAAATAAAAACAAAAAAAGCAATTGGCTCATTTAGCCTGCAGGAAAGCAGGAGAGCGATGGGCTGGCCACACAGCAAAGGCTCGATCACAACTTTGGTGCCACGCATAGATCTGTATATGGTGACTTAAAGTGGCAATAAGCAAGACTTTAATCCTGCCCTGTCCTGAAAAAACATCTGCAGGGGATGGATAAGGTTATTGATCAATACCAGTGACTCAGCAATTAGGCTACTTAGCTGGGGGCGAGGATTTATCACAAATATCACTTTGCAGTTTGGAAAAAGAAAAAGAAAAAGAAAAAAAAAACACCTGAACGTCCAAAATAGTTTGAAATGTAATGATGACAACATAAATCCATACAGATAAATTGAAATTATCTTTTTGATTATTTATTTTTTTTTTGTATTTGTATTTGTTATTATTTACTTTATTCATTTATGTAGGCTATTTTTATTTGTTCATTTAATTGTTATTATTTAATTTCAATTTCAATTTAATTTCATGTTTTGCTCGCTGGTTAGATGTTAAATTGCATTGGGTTTACAAGCACTGACAACTTTCTGGGAGTAACAGCAGAGCTCAGCTGTGAGCGATTCATCACTGTTTTGGGAGTAACGAGTAACGTCACTATTTACGCCAGACTTGGAGTTTTGCAGTGATCTCCCCTCGCTCGGTGGTCACATCTTGTCAGAGCCAGGCTGCGTTAAAGCGCGATAGTGACAGAGGTGCGTTTATTTGTTTGTTTGTTTATTTATTTATTTTCCTTCCTCTTTTGCCACCGGAACAGCTGCTGAGTTTCGGCTGAATCTGTGCTCAGTTTCAGGGCGAGAGGACGCTGCTTCTTCCCCACCTGATGATGATGATGATGATGATGATGGATTTAGTGACTGAGAAACGACGTGCGCTGAATTCCCGGAATGTCTTGGGTATCTGAGAAGACAGAGGGGTGGATAGGGGTTTGCATGCTGAGTTACATGCTGGTGATCCATCCACGCAAGTTTCTTTTCCAGCAGCCTCTGCTTCTCTTTCGTCCGTGTGTTTTGTGTGTAAATCACTATCGGAAAGCAACAGGAAGACGGTAAAGTTTTTTTGGAGGGGAGGTGGGGGCATGATTGTTTTGTCCGTCGATTTGATTACACTTGATTAAACACAATTAAAGTGTCTCTGACAGGCGCAGACCATAACAGGGTAGGTCCAATTTAATGTCAGAAAATTGTTTGGGTCATTTCGTCTGCTGCTGCTTTGTGCTTATGATGGCTTTAACCACCTGTTTTTTGTTTTGTTTTGGGGTTTTTTTTTCTTTAAGAATATTTTGTAAGTAGGCCTACTTATTGCATGTTAAGAGATATCTGTTAATTCATGAATTTGTTGCAGATCTTGTCAACTGTTCACAGGAAGAAAATGTTTTTTCCAGTATGCAGAATTTTGGAATGAATGTCATTAACGCCTGCAAATACATCCTTTGACCAGTTTTGCAAATTTTCTAATTTATCTCTAAACATAAATGAGATATTTTTTGCAACACCAACATTAACAATGTATAATGCATTGTTGAAATGGGTTTATTATTGGAAAGTTTTTATTGTCATTACCATCATTACTATATTTTGACCGCTGTTGATGAGAGCAGTGCTGCAGACTCTGAAATATGATCTCATCTTTTCCCTGTCTGGTCATTTCTGATCCATTCTCACTCAGTAAAGACTAGGATGCTCTAGCAGCAATGTCCCAGCTGTACTACAGAAAGACGGACAACTCCTCTTACAGGGACCGCATCCCGCTGCGGATTGTGCGGGCCGAGTCGGAGCTCTCTGCCCTGGAGAGGTCCTACTTGAGTGCTGTTGAGAAGGGAGACTATGCCAGTGTGAAGCAAGCCCTGGAGGAGGCAGAGATCTACTTCAGGATCAACATCAACTGCATCGACCCCCTGGGCCGGACCGCCTTGCTCATTGCCATTGAGAATGAGAACCTGGAGATCATTGAGCTGCTCCTCAGCTACAATGTGTACGTCGGGGATGCTCTGCTGCATGCCATCCGCAAAGAGGTGGTGGGAGCCGTGGAACTGCTGCTCAACCACAAGAAGCCCAGTGGAGAAAAGCAGGTAGAAGCATTATTAGATTACATGTAGTTTACATACACACACGTCATTCTTCCAGTATCGCTCAGCTGCCGGCATGGAGACTGCCAAAGCTGTATTTTTAGACCATTTTAAACTGGTTATTGTTGTGTATGTGGCCTCTAAGTTGAAGATGGTTTGACATGGCTGATTACAGGCATTGGCTTGCTCTGGTTAAGGTGAGGTAAATGTTAAAGGTAAGGAATCAGACCTGTTGTCCATAATTTGCCTGCTTGAAGCCCATACTCAGCCCTGTCTGAAACTGCTGGTCTGACACTATGGTGGTTCTGTGCCTACAGCTCAGTGTATCTCCATCCTCTCATGTGTTTGCATATAAAGTTGTGGCTCAATCATATTATTGGTCAGTGGTATTTCTTCAGTCCCATTAAGTCACATCTGTGTCTTTTTTTCTGATTTTTCGGAGTGAGGTCTATCTACAGACCCACACGCCGCCTCTGTGCTCCTTGGCGGAAATGAATCTTACGTTATTGAGATAGCACTTGACCTCTTCACTCAGTTAATGTAATTGCAGGATGCAGTTCAAGACCAATTTTTTTTAAATTATGCATTAAGCCAATCACATGAATAAAATATAGATAGAAACTGTAATTTCTTTATCATTAAAGTTTCAAATATGAGTCTTGTATCAGTAGTTTGAGATGCAATATTTGCATTTTTATAGACTGTGGTCCAGCTGCTTCCACCACAGTCCTCAGCCTCTCAGTCAGTTTCTAATGAGAATCATATAGCCTGCACAAAATGCATATTAGTTTCATATATTTTGTTATGGGATCAATGTTTAGGTGGTGAGGCTTTTAATATTTCACATCAAAATCTCATAACTCTGAATCTAACCTTGGCGTTAATGTATGTTAAAGCCTCACCCTGCCTCTCCTTCAATAACTGTGTGTGTGTGTTCAATTATAAATGAAGAACAATGTTAATTTCTGTCAGTTATTTGAAATACACAAGGTTCGTTTCCATGCCCAGCCACAGGGTGTCTGCAGCTAGGGGCTTGTATTTTTTGGCTGGGCAACTCGGACATAATCAAATATCACAATATCTTCAAACACCTCAGCATCAGTATAAGTGATGAAATTGTAGGGATGACTATTGTTGCTTTTAAAACATGGATCCCAGATGATATCTAGTCTCATATCATGATATCAATATAACATTGATATATCACCCAGCCCTATATGACTGCTTCAGGCAACCTGTGCGCTGTTTGCTGAGATAATAGCCCAGTATTCGTAAGGTTGGAGGTGTGTGTGTGTGTGTGTGTGTGTGTGTGATATGAGTTGGGCATCAGCACCTGGCACTAATTCAAATGAAACATACTGTATGGAGAGATTTTCATCACACCTTGCTGTAACTATCAAGTGATTTTTTTTTTAGTTACATCCTACTCATGCAATATGTGTGAAATCTAAATGATGTTATTTCTACGTCTGTACGGCACTCATGAGTCAATAGACACAAGCGTGTGGTGCATTTGATCTGTCCTGTATGAGAAATATACAGTTAACTGTCATGACATAGCAACAAGTGAGACTTTGTTATGCTTTTAATAGGATGCATTAATCTCAGCTGACTATCCCATCCGTGCTATTATGTCTGTCTTTCTCTTTCCCTGGTACAACCCACTCCTTACAGTGGAACGCCACAGAGGATAAATTCACCACAGATACAGAAGGCATTCTATAAATTACATTATTATATTTAGATTCTTGTAAACCACCATTTCCTCGTACTTTTCTATCTCTCTAGTGAAGATATAATGTAACTTTATTGATCCAATGTAGGTGAAATTCAAGCTGACACAGCAGCACACGGGAATGTAGTTATATGAAAGAAAGAAAATTCCATAAATACCTAAACATCAAAAAAGTAAGTTAAAAAATCCAATAAAATAAGATAAAATAGGAATAATAGATGCAATAAAATAGATCTCTGTGTATATACATGTGCAATATCTGTGTGTCTATGCTGTATGTATAAGCCCAACAAGCTGAGGGTCCAGCCGCAGGTTATATAACAAGTCTCTAAGTCCTTGTTCTTCATATTTAACTCATGTGATTCTGATGACATGCTTGTCTTTCATTAACATTAACAATGGCTTGACAGAAATTGAAATTTCATGCTGTTAGGGGTGGGACAGTGTTATTATTTTCCTCAAAGTCCTGTCAGATTAGGTTCAATGGCTTCAGCAAGAGGAGGGTCTCACTCATTATGTTCCTCAAATCTGATAAAGTTGAAGGGAGAATCTAATTATCTGTTTCCCCCCTTTCTCTTGGTATGGGACATAGCTGTGTTTGTTTTCTGCTGGAAGGTAGCATGGATCCTCTTTGTTGTGCTGCAGTGGGTCTTTCTACCACAGTTTTTAGAAATCATTCTCCACAGGGTTTCCACCAGCAAGTTAGGACCTGGAGATACCCCCCCAAGTTAGATAAAGGGCAGGACGGTTTAACAAGCCCTGGTTGGATTCAGCTTCTTGACATCTATGTATAAATTTGTGTTTGATGCTGCTAGGTTTACTTTGTAATGGTTATCATGTGGCATTCTGCGGAGAGAAGGGAAAAGAAAAAAAGGGTGCAATTGCTTCCAGCCATGAGGATATTTTGAGAGCAACTGAACCACAAGCCATTAGCCTTGCTTTCTGTGAGACAAGATGGTCAGAGGCCCTAGGCACATGAAATTAGACCTATTCAGTCTCGAACTTTCTGTATCGATGCCCTTGATTTGTGTGATTTGAGTTTCATGAGTGTAGTGTAATACAGTGCATTCTGTTTCATAATTATGTGTTCCTCTTTTGGTTTTGTGAACAGGTCCCACCGATTCTGCTGGACAAACAGTTCTCAGACTTCACCCCTGACATCACTCCAATCATCCTCGCAGCCCACACCAACAACTACGAGATCATCAAGCTGCTCGTGCAGCGAGGTGTTTCGATCCCTCAGCCTCACGCCGTGCGCTGCAACTGCGTGGAGTGTCTGTCTGGTTCAGACGTGGACAGCCTGCGTCACTCGCGCTCTCGCCTCAACATCTACAGGGCCTTAGCCAGCCCTTCTCTCATCGCCCTGTCCAGCGAGGATCCCTTCCTCACTGCCTTTCGCCTCAGCTGGGAGCTGCACGAGCTCAGCACAGTGGAGAATGAGTTCAAGTCAGAGTATGACGAGCTGTCCCAAATGTGTAAGCAATTCGCGAAGGACCTCTTGGACCAGACCCGAAGCTCTAGAGAGCTGGAGATAATCCTCAACTACCGTGATGACGTCAACCCTCTGCTGGATGAGAACTCTAACGATCTGGCTCGACTGAAGCTGGCCATCAAATATCGGCAGAAGGAGGTAAGATCTCTGTCAGCTATGATGCCCCTTTAGTCACATGACCGCTGTTGTTCAGCCATGCACCCAGAACGGGATATCTTCAGGATAGAGCTGGACCAATGTATCTACTGGCCATTTTTGGCTCATCACAGATATATTGGTATCAGCATATATATATGCAAAAAATGTCATAAAAAAGCACTTGATAATTTTTAAAACTGTGTGTGTTTCATTACTTAGTTCGTCCTGCAGACTCCATTGTTTACGAACTTTATATAGCAATGAGGCGGCAGAGTAGACTATCACAGCTAAGCAGATGATGCTCCAGATTGTGGTTTTAGAAGTTTATTGATCCATTTTAATATAAAGTCTCCAGTACATATCTTTATTACAATTTGGCACTTCCTTTATACTCTCTTCTTTCTGTTTTTATGTATGAAAAATATATCAGCCAAGGGAACTTGTTTAGTCCCAAATACTGAAAGAAAACAGTAAATTAGCAGACCACACTTATTTCTTGGAAAATTCCTTGGGAAAAGCAGTTTATTGGGCTAAATTACCAGTTAAAAACCATAGCAACGAGCTCTGCCTCACGACACGTACAGCAAAAGTACAGGAAGTTGTCTCGGTGACACTGATGCACATATGGAAGATGTTAAAGGTGTATAATTATAGGTGTAGAAGTGTAACAGGTCCTCACAGTGTGCAGATGGATAATGATGTAGATATACCATTGGCTGCAGATTCATATACCATTTCATGCATAGATACTGTCAACATTCTGCATTCAACATGGAGCAGATGAGGTGAACTTTTGTCGTGATTTGTTGGAAAGCATTGCCAAATGAGCTGTAAATGGCCTGAGATGGGTGGAGACGTCCTGTGGGAGTTCAGAACAACAAGTAATTGCCACACTGGCTCTTACCAACGCATTACAGTAGCCCTCTCAGACGGTCCCATGACAATAGCATAATTGGGGATAATGATGGAATAACTGATGGGCCATTTCCCTGAAATACAAACTCATAATATTTTAATTAGGTAGAGAACCTTTTATTGTCTTTTAACATCTTAACTGGAATAGTTTTCTCTTGGTCGCCATGCCAACTTTTTGCCACTGTTATGAAATAGACTTAGTTAAAATTGTCTTTACGCAGAAACAGACTGTAAACAGAATGAAGTGGAAAAGCTGTGATAGTTTGATGTGAATTGGACATTGTTATTAATAATCTTTGAAATCAAATTTACAGTGGATTATAATATCTTCTCGTGTGTGTGTATTTGTGTAGATTTATGCTTAACAGAAGGTTACTGCACAATGCGAAAAGCAAAAATGAGCAGAATTGATTTGATTTTGGCCTTAACCAGCTTTATTGTGGACGGTCGGGCTATCCAGTTCTCAGCTCCAGCTGAGTATGTCACATGTCTTTATACAACATAATGTCAAATTCAATTATACATCATAACGATGAGGACATTAGTTGTGTTGTTTTGCTGGAGAGATTGCTTTCTAAAAATGTCAGGAATGCTGCATTTACAGTCACTGCTGAGAATCAGTTTTCTGCACCTAGAGCTGCAGTATACTGTATGTCTAAGCCTGGTGTGAGCTGCTGTCTTTTATTTATAGCGCTCATTAGAGAGAGATCATAGAACTTTTATTGTCTGTGTACAATAATTGTGTAGTATTTACGGAGTTACAGGTTTATACCACCTGACTACTCATCCTCTGATTCTAAATGCTGTTGTGACCTTTAGCAATAAATGGTTTTCGCTCCGAGCCCTCTTTCATTTTGATCACTGCAGATTTGACGGTTAGTTGTATGGGAATGGAAGCCAGGAGATCAATGTGATTGTTAGACAGTCACTGCTTCCCCCGGTGGTTGCCAAGGCAATTCGCGAAGGTTTTGAATTGAACTATGGGGCTCTTTGGCAAAAGTGTGTCACAGATTTGATTGGTTGCTTTGAGATGAAAATAATAACATAGCACATACTCACAGCTTTTTCCTAACAAACAAAACTGTTTCTGGTGGATCTGAAAAATATCAAATGGTTACCTGCAATTACTAAAGCGCTTGAAGCTGCAATAGGCTGTGTCGCATGTCGGTGCTGATGAGAGGGAACTATACAGTTTGAACCTGAATAGCATGAAATTATATTCTTTAACATGGTGGCAGTAAGCTGCACATTCATGTTCAACCACTCCGGCAGTCTTGAATCACTTTACACCAAAGGGGCAGAGCGAGAGAGAGAGAGAGAGAGAGGCAGAAGATCTAACATCAGTGAATCCAGCTGTCTCTGTTAAATAAGTTCTCATTAGTTATTTCCCGCAGGTGGACAAGCATCCAGAGCAGAATTTACTGTAATTTTGACAAACAGAACAAATGTATAGGGTTTCAAATAGTCGGGATGGGATGTCACAGCCCAACTTTGTGATGAGACAGGTGTATATTTGCATTAAACATGCTTAAGTAATTAAATATGGCACCCGACAGGCAGCTCTTTAAAGAGGTGTAATGCTTATTGTACTGTTACCTTTACAAACAGTCTTGGTATCTCCCTTGTGTTATTTTTATGACCTCTAAATTAGATTTTGCTGGTCAAGGTGGCATCCACCCAGTTCTTTAATCTGACAGATATGTGAGAACAGCATGAGAATACCACGTGTAAGCAGTAAGCTTTCTGCGTTGTGGCTGTCGGTTCAGTTAAAATACTATTTTTCTGTATTTTATGTATTTTAAAGTGAAATAATTAAGCCTTTAATTACAAATTCCTCTGATTCCATGGAAATCAATGTGATCATAAGTTTAAACATTTTGCGTCCTTGTAAAAATACACTTGACGGCATGAAATACAGGGAAGTAAGACATGGCATGTTATCTGTCACCCTTTCTGCTGAGACAAATGCCACATTATTCTTGTTGTGGCCATCCAAAGACATTAACACTTTGTGGCACCAGTGTCATTGCAGTCCATGGGGATTCAATGATGGATGACGATCAAATGCTAAGGGAAACTTGGGGCTACTCAGGTTGGATTAGAAGATGGGTATCATCGCTGTAGATCCTCAGAAGCTTTTAGTAAATTTTAACAACAGTGCGCCCTGAATCCTCTTGTAATTGTCCAGAAAAAACAAAACAACAACAACATTTTGACATAAAGAACATTTTGTAAATTAGATCAAGAACATAGCCCTGTGTGTGGGTGTCATAAATGAGAGACATTCAGTCCGAAAGTTAATTTTTAATGAATGTTTTTTGGGCATTTCTGCTTTATTTGATAGTCACAGTAGAGAGAGACAGGAAAGGCAGGGGAGAGAGAGGGGAAGACATGCAGCAAACACTGCGGTCAGGACTCAGCCTTGTGCAAATGGCACACGCTCTTACCAGGTGAGCCACCGGGGCGCCCCGTAATGAATGTTTTAATGCCTTATACAACATTACACACCCCTCTGTAAAGGTGTAAACCAATCAGTGAATTAATGATAAGAAAAGCTGGTTACTTTAAAATAGTTCCGAGAGGTTTGTCAGCAAGCCGGAAATGACACCTGTTCTGATGAAATTGTTATGATAGAACAATAGAATCAAAATAAAAATAGTAATATTCTGTTTATGTGATGTTAATCTACTCAGAAATCACATTATGTTTAAATGTTGGATTAAAAAGATTGTGATGTGCGGCCTCCCTGGCAGACCCTCACACTAATGTCTAATATGAGTGTGCACTTTTCAAAAAGAAGAGGTTTGAACTCATGCTAATGTTGTGCAAAACCACAGCCAGATCAGCTCTGGTTTCAGATGAAAGAGAGAGAGGGAGAGAGAGAGAGCAAAGCAGTGGTCGAGTGAGCTAGAGAATGAATGAAGGGAGGGAGTGGCAGTAGAGAGCATAAATGTTTTTCAGAGGTTTTGAATCACCACAGCTACAAGAGGTTGTTGATCATACAGTTGTAAGTGCACAATGATGCATGGAGGTGGTTAAAAAATATATAGGAAATTCATTGCTGTACAGTATGTGCCTAATATGCTATAGACTGTTAGTGAACAGTTTAGTTACTTATGTTAACCTGCAAGTCAAGACTAAGGTTATAGTACTGTATTCTCTATAAAAGGCAGTGAGTTAGCTGATCACCTGGGTATTCAAGGAGCTGTGATCACATTCAATAAACTAACTAATAATTAATAATAAATATATTTATGTCATCGCTGTAGGACTGGACAAAATTGGATCTTATTTCTGAAGGGGATTTCAG
>OMLB01050709.1:5658-20748 GCA_900302555.1 Myripristis jacobus
GTCATGATTGTCTGGCTTTTCTTTGTACCGCATTCTCCCTGACGCTCTTATTCAGTCATCCATTTCTTCTCCCTCTCTCTTGTATCCCCTCAGGCCATGAAAGAAGAAAAGATGAGGCAATGATGATGAAAGTAAGGGATAATGCTAAATTTACCATGGTCTCAGGCTGAAGGGAAAAGGACTGTGGGCCAGCACTGACCGTGAGAGAGGTCGGACTGGGGTCAGTCATAATCCGTGGTTGTTTATCAATGCCATTGCTATGTCCTACAACTTGAAAAGATACTTCTTTATTTAACAAATGCCTACAGATCACCTTGCTGCACCCAGATAGTAAGGTTTGCTTTTTTGAAACAAATGGGGTGTAGGGGCCATTATCTGCTATCTGAAAGTTGGGAGCTTTACCGAACTGCTATGATAGTGCTCCCCACAAGCAATTCAAAACTGTCTTTAAGTACACAAACCATTCTGTGAGTTATAAACATGCTAGTTTCATTACTTTTCGGATCATTTCTGGATCATTTTTGGGTTTGAAACTGCATCAAACACCGCACGACAGGTGTCCCTGTCATTTTGAAGTCGTAATCCATCAAAATGAAAATACAGCCATTGTGTTTGTTTTGAAAAATAACTCTTGTTCTCCTCTGACAATAACCCAGCTTTAAGCTCCTCATTAAGAAGTCTTTGCACACAGCAGGGACAGCCTTCTGTGGCACACACCAGAAGTGGAATAGATTGTGGAAACGTGCATTTTGTGTTTTTCTTTTATCATTATAAGAGGGATAACGAAGAATGTGGTATCCTCCTCCTTGTTTCTGAGAACTGTTCAACAGGACAGAAGTGGTTCTTTCAAACACAGGGTTAGGGGGTAGGGTTCTAAAGTCAATTAGCCATTTGACTGTTGAAAAAAGTGAAATGATCCTTTACAGAGATACCCCAGCTATTAAACAGAAGCATATTGTGGTTAATTAACCAAATACTCAGTGAATTGCAATGAGGTTCTGCTTTTTCCCTACTTGCCTCGCATAGCATGGCCTACACTTGCACACACTATAAGATTGGAATGTATGCCAAACAAAAATGAGATTCATATGTGCAGCAGGGAAATCAGGGCAAGGATGCACAGCTGTGCCTCTTTCAGTTGGCAGCAGTCGGTTGTTACACCTGTTTTGGCTTGTAAACCAATGATTTGCTTTGTAAGGTTACTGTTAGGATGTATTAATGGTCTATAAGGACGTTCAGGTTGGGGAGGGTATTGCTTCCTATCCCCTAGGACAGAAGACAGCAGTGCGGAGGATGCTGCCAAGTCTATGCTACATCTGGAAGCAAGAGAAAGGAACTGTGGGCATCGGATGTCGAGTATCTGCCAACTGACAATTGTCTAGACCTAGACAGATGGAGAAGGGCCCTCCATCTACAATCTGCGGGCTTTCCCAGCTTGTGGGCTGTAGAGAGGAATACAGAGGACAGAGAAGGATGATGCCAAGCTCCACCATGCCAACTGCCGGATTCAGAAGCCTGTTGCATCAGCCGTGACTCGGTTCAGTCGCGTCTTGATGTACTCATTGCTAAAATAAACATGGTTTCATGGTATACTTATTAGTTAACATGTAAGAATTAGTTACAGCTATGTTTATGTATGCTTGCTGTAAGTAAATGAAAGCGAATGAAAAGAAAATAGATGGCCTCTCTGAATGCAAAGCCAATGATGTACAGGAAAGAGAAGCTAGTCTGTATAAAACCTTTCTTTATTTCCAGGAGCGAATATATTTCTAGAGATTTTGTTTGTCAGTGAAGTGGATGGCGACTGCAATGCAAAAATGCTTGTGTCAGCTTGCTAGGGAGAGTATAGACACCTCAACCACTGAACCCTCTCTTTAACCACTGATCAGCTTTTGACATATCCATTAACGTTGGTGGTGCAGGAGACATACAGTAGGTGTTACCAGGGTTAATGTAATATAGTTAAATTACAAAATAGTTTGACAGTTACTAGTCAAAATGTTGGTTATTATCAAGGCAACTCATCCCCTTATTTTATCCAGTAAATAACACACATCTATCCATGTTGCTTAGTATATTTTAGCCATGCAGGTATGCCTGGTTTGTGCATATTTGCAAAGCTAACTTGGTCAGATGAAAACCGCTTATCTCCAAATTATTAGCTTTTAAGAAACTATTTTGTTTTTGTTTCAGTCCCTCTACAGTGCTCTCTGGTCCTTCCTGCTGCAGCTGGCACACCACACCGTGATGCAGTACATCGGGACACTCACCACGGTACACCAGTAAAAGTTCACAGGAAGTTTCTGCAGCAGTCTGGTTTGCCTCAGCTTCTTCAGAAAACACAGTGCCTTTCTGATGACAATGGAGGTATGCATGGCCTGGGAGACGTTTGCGGTGATGTGCGCCCCAAGGAATTTAAAACTCCAGACTCCCTCCACAGCCTCATCATCAATGAACACTGGGTCGAGATCTGTTCTCCTAGTCTTCCTTAAAGTCCGCCACGATCTCTTTAGTCTTCCTGTTGTTAAGAACGAGATTGTTGGCAACACCAGGCTGTCAGTGTTTGTACCTCATTCCTGTACGTTGACTCACCGCTGTTTGAGATCTGGCCCGTGGCTGCTGTGTCATCTGCGAACTTGATAAGATGTTTGTTGCGTGGACAGGTAGACAGTCATGGGAGACGAGGGCACACAGGAGAGCGGCTCGGCAGTGCTGTGTTGTGGGAGAGGGCAGAGGACCCGTGCTCTCCTAACCTGACATGCTGGGGGCGGCTAGTCAGAAAATCCGGAGTCCAGTTGCAAGAGGTTGTATTCAGGCCTACTTGTGACTTCAACTTCACCCTGCTATGCTCATTTTCCTTTTACTCCCGCTGCCTCATCGCCTGCCTGGCTCTTTGAGGCTGTTGCCCTCCCACACTGCTGCCTCTTTCACCTCTCCATCAGTCCTTTTTCAGAATGCATATCTCCATCTCTCCCACACTCCCTCCATCGCCCTCTTTGGTTAATATAATGTTTTAGTCAGTCACACTTTTTGAAGCCTCACCATACTTCTCCAGGTTCTATATTTTGCGTAATGCATGGCATTGAGCAGGTGTACATGTCTGTGTATGTGGGGGAGGGGGGTCACACATATTCTGCTGTTATACATGAATGCATGACTGCTTTTTAGAAAGCTGTAGTAGTGAGCTACTAAGTGCAACATGAAGTTTCCAGACCTACATAATACAACATACACACAGACATGCACACTCACACAACCACACATATAATCAATACATGCCCATGCTCCACCACACATTTTTCATTTGTCTCTGTAATGGCCAGCCTTCCCTTACACTCCATTTGCCTGCACCGCCTTTATCTGTGATTACTGCTTTGTACAAACAGCTGATGGATCTAGCCTAGTGGCTTTATAACTTAAATGTTTTCATCAGCCTGGGGTAGGTTTATGATTCCCTATGATTTTAAATGTTTCCTACACCTCTGTAAATGTTATCTGGTCATGGTCCTGTACACACACCCACAGATCAACTCCAATGGTCTACAATGCGCTCGGTGATGAATAAGCAATGGTGCTGCCAGGCTGCCAGCCAAATCAACTCTAATATCAAAGGAAATGAGGACCTCTAGGTTTAAGGCTTAAGACTCTCCACACACATACAGATACACACACACACACACACACACACACAGACACACAAACACACAAATACACTCGCATGCACACATTTGCATTCAGGGCTATAGCCTCTTGAGTATGCCTCTCTATCAGTGCGGTAAATGTCAGAGATAGAGGGAATACAGAGTGTGTGTGTGTGTGTGTGTGTGTGTGTCAGAAGATAGAGAGTGAAGTGAAGAGCTGGCAGACAGTCCATAAAGGTTAATTAATATGGAGACAACTAGCTAGCAGGGGCCTGCTATTACACAGACAGGAGATTTTTTAATATGCATGTGCGTGCGTACACACACACACACACACACACGTTTTTTTTTGGGTGAGTAAAGGGTTTCTCATTTGACATCTCTGCTTATGGGGAGCAAACAGATGCTACAGTGTTGGCAAAGAGCGTATTGCACAATGCATCATATAAAACACTGTTTACGTCCTGTCTCACGGAATCAAATCAACAGCATTGATTCAACACCAATTAGTCAGTAATACTGCTGTGCAGGGCAGCAAACTGCAGTATGCGAAAATACACACATGCATACATACTTATGCACACAGCGGTTATTTTGTACATGTGTGGGCGGTAAAGTCTGTCTGTACATTGAGCTTTTGATTTGACAAATGGATGTGTGTTGTAGGAGGTCAAGGTAAATTTGCACAGGGTACACTGATGGAGTTCTTGCTCTCTGTTCAATTACTGGCCTGTGAGGACTGATTACGCATCACGATGTGTAGGTTGAATTTGATTTGACAAGTGTTAACATATTTTGTTATATCACAAGACTTGTGTTTGCATGTGGCTACGGTGATAAGCATAGAGGCAGTTATGTATGCAAAATATGGGCTGCCTTGGAAGTGACAAGTGTATATGAATACCGTATAATATTTACGGAAGATTACAGTATGTATGGGATGTGATCTCTGGTGGCACAGCAGAAATTGAAATATTATCCGTGTCCCGCAGAATCCCTATGTCACTAAAGAGCAAATTTTAAGTAATTCAGGAAGCCTTTGTCTTTTGTCTTTTTTTTGTTTGTTTGTTTTTGTTTTGTTTGTTTTGGTAAAATGCATTTTTGGTATCTTTGGTTCTGCCGTGTGGTCACCTGCAACATATGGATAAAAACGTTGATGATCTGTTATTTCCTCTAACATGGTGAATGGGTTTTTAAATGTCTATAACAACGTATAGTCTGGTGTGAACGGACCATGACAATACAAAAGCCTTTATTATTTAAGCACCAAGAGTTGACCACTGCTATATTCTGAGACAAAATGAAACGAAAAATCTGACAAATGAATGAGGAGCGTTGGGTGCAGGCAACATAGAGGGAAGGTAAAATACTACTGGGGTTGTAATGCTACAAAGCCGGTTGAAAATTGGCCAAGTATTACTTTAACACAGCAACAACTCTGTGAAACTCCATATAATGCATGACATCTACAAATGCAATGGACACAAAGAATTCAAAGATTATGCCGCATAAGTCATATGGGAAGAAGCAGTCATGTGTTCATTTTGCTGGAACAGCATTTTAGTTAAGATTTCAAAATCAACTATAAACAAAAATGCAGTAATCATCACCACTTTTTGATAAGTGGATTTCATTGCAGTACTGCAAAATAAATAAATAAATAAATAAATAAAATGTTGAATTACATTTTTTAATGTTGGACTGCCAACATTACTGGATTTGCTGCAGTGTGTTGACACATTTGCACAATTTGTGATGCTAAGTGGAGGAAATCAAAGAATTACATTTCTATTTCTTGTAATTGCCACTAGGAGGTTTATGTGAATGTTTTTTTCCCCCAAACTCAGCAGGTTGTATTTACAGTAAATCCAATACGGCATGAATGTGGAATTAGACCAGGGGTTATACGTTTTCCCACTCTCTCTGTGAAGATGGCTACTGTTTGGTCTGACTCACAGCCTCGGTGTGCAACATTACTACCCTCATACCTACTGATGCTAAACAGATAAATCCAAATGATGGAAAGACCATAAAACTGCCCAAATAAGTTCAGTGTATTTTTGGGGTGCTAAAAGTCACAGTGAATGCAATGTTGGCAGTGTATAGTCACCAGGGAGAGTACATCTATTACTGCAAGTGTTATGAGGATAATAAGTCTAAATTGGATCTGATTTCGATGACTCAGTCACCACTGGTGAGAAAATGCACCATATCTGCCATATGAACTACATCCATTCAGCAGTAAATATATCTCATTTGCTAAATAACAGCTTTCATTTGAGTGCAGTTATTCCCCTGTGTGAGATAATACAAGTGTTAAGTTACAACGGAGAAATCTGACAAATAAGAGCGCAGGGTGACTGTAGACTGGCTCTGTTAGAAACCTGAGAGTCATTTGTAGTCCATCATTCACAGGAGCAAGAATGGCAACACATTCACAGCTGGTCAAATTAACAGAGGATCACCACTGAAAAGCGATGAAGCCCTTCCTTACTGGTCTGGGAATAATGACAGTGTTAATTCAAAAACATATAAAACTTAATCTCCTTTGTGTCTAAGGAATTTGATTGTTTCACCTTATAAATACAGCGCAATAACCCAGCCACTCCATAATACATGTTCCTATATTTTCTACACAGGTATGGTGTTCTGTGTGGAAATGATAATGGCTCACGTTATGGAGAAACCTTGTTCTCTCTCTGCAAGACAAAAACAAACCCAAAAAGATTCACCTTGTTGACAGTTCACATCAAACTTATTCCTTCAATCCCCACTCCTTCTCACTCGAACCAACTTTCTCTTTGTCCTCTGATTGAATGTACTCTTTTTTTCCTGCTCTCCCAAGGCAATTTTATCCTTTCTGCTTTCGTGCTTTCGTGCTTGCTACTCTTTCATCTTCCAAATATCTTGTCCTGTACACAGGCATCCACAAAGGTTATTAATAAAATAGCAGACTGTTGGGGGACCAAACTAGAATCCTATTTTGCTAAAACAAGTCATACAAGTTCATTTGCGTTGCATATGTTCAATCGACACACGGTTTTAGTCAGGCAGTCAGATGGATCTCTTTTTTTTCCCCTCATAACGAAAGGGATCTTGTCTTTTATCCCCCACTTTCTCAAGCTGTCCTTTCTCTCCTTTTAATTTCACAGATTTCTCTCTCCCTCTCTCTTTCCCTCTCTCTCTCTCTCTCTCTCTCTCTCTCTCTCTCTCTCTCTCCCGCTCTCTGTGATAAATGGGAGTGTGTGTTGACAGTTGAGGGCTAGTTCTGGTACAATGTGCAACCTAATCCCTCACTGTGGTGTTGCTGCCATACACAGAAAACACACCACTATATACTTATTTATAGCTTTTCCTTTTCCCAGTCGGATGCTATGTTTCAACCTAAATAGTTCGTCCCCAAGAGATTTTGTCAGGCCGTGTTCTCAAAATGTCATGAAATAGAGCATTTTTATACCTTTTAGAGGCTGATAAGGGTGTGCAAAGCATGGAGCTGGCAGGGGCTTGGCAGCGTTTGTTTACTGGAGAGGTATGAAAAGAGGATGGGGATGCCTCTTTTTCTTGTCTGGAGAATTCATCTTCTCACTTTACCCGGTTCTTTCCCTTTCATCCCATCTCTCTCTTCTTTATATTCAACTCTTCTCCCATTTTCCCTTCTCCTGCGATGTCCTCCACTCTCCACTATCCTTCTCTTATCTTTTGTCTCGTCCCTCCTCATCCTGTCCTCCTTATCTCTTCCTCTTCCTCTGGTTCTCCCTGTTGTTTAATTGGGTTATTTTATCCTGGTCCACACAATACACAGGTATGCAGCCACACACAATTTTTTCATCTTTGTGCACACATTGCTTTGCACAGACCTACCGAACAGATATACAAACATAGCCAAGGCAAACATCCAGCTTGCCAACAAGCGAGAATGCTAACCACCTATCCAGTAAATTAGACTGAACCAAATGTCTCTTATATCACCAAAACAGTTGTCTGTACATCAGAAAAACAATCAGCCAGCCTGCTTGTAGCACCAATAGCCAGTCAGTCAATAATTGTTGTTGTCCCTTGCTATCCTTGTAAAGGATGGCAAGGGACACGCTTTTTTAACCAGGGATCAAAACGATAAATTTTTCCTGTCCTATAACATGTAATACTGAAAGGCCCCCAGACCTCAGGGGTATCCACAATATGTTGGAAACAAAATTAGCCAGCCATCTAGCTAATAGGGCTGAGCAATATATCGGTATTAAGTCGATACTGTGATATGACACTCTATATCATCTGGGATTTTGGATATCATACAGTAGCATTGTAACAGGGCATAAGGCTAATCTTTTCCCAGTTTTAAAGGTTGCATTGCAGTATAGGAATACAATATCCTGAGTTTGTTGCACTGTTTTAGCTATTCTGTTATTTGCCTCTACCTGTTTGGTCATCCACAGTAATAATGATTACTTATCAAATACCTACTGTGTGTAAATAACTTTTGAAACCATCACTACTCATCTAGAATTGGACAAAGATGTTGTGTTATTTAATTTTGTCTATATTGCCCAGGCCTGCCAGCCACTATACCCAATAAAGATTAGATTAGTCACAAGAGGCAGGTCACAGACAAAGCATCAGTAACTCTGTTGCTGTGAAAACATGCCTCTGACAAAGCTAGCAAAAGGCAACAAATCAGCCGGTCAGTAAACAAACCAACAAGCCAAGCAGTCAGCAAGTCAGGCAGTTCCTCATCCTATAAAGACTGGATTAGTCACAGAAGGCATGGCTTAGGTGAAGCCACTGTAACAGCTGCCCTACAAGTCGTCGATGTCAGAAATTTCCTATTACTCTCTGCCTAGCCATGCTATAATCTCATTTAACTTATCTATCATGTGCAAGAGAGACAGAGAGAGACGGAGGGAAAGAGAGAAATATCTATGAAGCAAGGCAGATATCAATGGAGAAGGCCAGAGAGATACCGTATGTTACAAAAGCCTTTTTACTCCCACTTGTATTTTCATTTTCTAATAACATCAGGGAGAAATATTTCACTGGAAAAAGATGGGAGTTTGCCATGTCTTTCCTTCACCAATCAAGGAATGTAGCGCAGTCTAGAACATTCTAGCTCAACCTCATTAAGCTTCTTTCACACTCTCACCCCACTTTCAGAGGAGGAGCGGGAGGGGAAAAGAGCAAATGTAAAGCAGGAGAGATCATTCCTGTATTGTTGCCACTAAAGAAAGAGACTGACATCAAGAAAAACTGACAATTCTACTGTATGTATCAGGGAGGGTACACTAAAGAGAATGTGTCAGGGTGCACATTCAAGCGCTAATTCTGTGTTTTCAGTTAAAGAGAAAATTACAAAAGCAGCTTACATAAAGAATTCAACAACCAATCACACTGCCTTGTAATTATCTTGCAACAAAAGAGTTTCATTTCCACAAAATATTGCTAAAGAGGAATGTTACTGAAAGTTTTCTCTCTCTCTCTCTCTCTCTCTCTGTGAAATGTGTTGTCTTGATGCTGCCACCTGACTTCAGCTTACTTGAGTCACAAATGGCTCCCAAAGCAAGTCCAGCTGACACTTCATCTGTGATGTCAGACTGATGTATTGCTCCATATAAACTGAAATGCAATGGAAAAGCAACATGACCACATATAGAAGGATTATCTTGATTTTCTTATCAGGGTGCAATTTCTGATTTGCAGCATATATTCTGCGGCTGACTAGAATAGTTTGAAGCTTCTGAACTTTTTTTATTATTTGATCAAGAATGGTATTTTGTTTTTCATTTGTTTGATGAACACAGGTCTTTGTCTTTATTGTGCCTGTGGAAAATCAGACACTGGCAGCAATAAAAGACCATCTTTTGAAACTAGGAGGTATTCAGAGCACTCAAACCTCTATTCCTACCCCTTAAATGTTAAGTTAAATTGAACACATGCTTATCACTAAAACAATATACCTAATTGTAGGAATCTAACATGACCAGACACAAATGGTCTTTGTCCTTAAGCATATTTGTTTAAGCATATTATTATCATGATTGATTGATTGATTGATTGATTGATTGATTTTACTCTTCCTACACTTGAGAGCAACCTTATTCTTCTGCATGCTAATGTACTTAATGAAGATTTGTGGATATCAACGGTAGTACAAGACTGAATGCTGATAGTTGTTGTTTTTTCCCTCCCAAAGGTAATGCACCATATCATAATATAATATTCAATAGTCAAATGCTCAGCAATCTGCTGGGGAAATAGTTTAAAATCACACCAGTCCACTGAAAATGTTTTACCACAATAAAAAGTTACTTTAAATGCAGGGACTATTTGGTTTCAAGTGACACACTGGTCACATTTAATGGTTTCATACCAGTGTCCAACAAACTCACAATATCACATCTTCTACAACATAAAATAACGCATAAATAGTACCAAAATGAAATGTTCCCTATGTTACAGACATTTTAGGATTTACTGGGGTCTCTTCTATTGTGCTCCAAAGCAGGTTATCTCTAGATTAGAATATGCTCTCCCGTGTCAGGATACAAGCAGGATACAAGCCTTGAGTGCCTGAGTAATCAGCTTGTGGCCAGTGGGCATTTAAGAAACACATCAACCAGCATACCACTCATCTGTCTACTTGAGCAATCACCTAGCATTCTGCGCAGGTGTACGACACACACACCAGATTACGTATGCATGACACGCCTCCTTGGAGTGGAACAAGGGGGATCAATAGGTCTACAGACCGTTCACTTTCTTGATTCCACTCTGTATCCATCTCTTTCTCCTGCTGTTTTCTTCCTTTTTCCATCTCTGCCCTAAACGACGGCTCATTGCATGCAATTTTTCCACTCTTATCCCTCATTCATCCCTTGCCTCATCTGCCTGTCTTCTTTTGCCTTTACCTCCTCCAATTTCTTTCTTTTGTTATAATTTGTTATCATAAATACAGTAGATAGATAGATTTATGGACTATTAGACAATAAAGTCTGATGAATAACATTTAAAAATGAAAACACTTGGTCCCAAGATGTTACAAGACAAAAAAGAAGCACAATGCATTCAACACAAAAAAACTAAACAATACAATCCCAAAATCCCAAAACACACCACCACAATTTAAGAAATGGAAAAATATCTCCCACATCAAAAAGAAACAGCTTAAACATCAATGGTATGTGGTAGTATAATAAATATAATATATGGTATATAATAAAAATGGAATTAAATTAAGGTAAATTAATAGCAAAATTGAATGGAACCTACATTAGATGCATAAAACATATTTGGTGTGACGACCCGTCTCTGTTTTTACTAAGACTTATTGTGGAGAGACTGTATCCCATCCAAATAGGCCGCAAGCATTACATAGCTCCTGTCATAATTATTAGTTTACTGACATTGTCCTGAAAACAATCCCATCCAAATAGGGCTTAAGCATCTTTAGTAAGGTGCCATTTTAACATTTTGTTTGTGATAGTAATTCTGTCTATTAAACAAGAAAAATAACAGTTGTGATGAAATAAAAAAAAAAAATTCTAAAGTTTCTTTTGTATATTGTAGGTCTCATTTTCATCATGTATTTTTGAATGGAAATGTTAAACTTTTAGCAGGTTGTTTCTTTAGAGACTGAGTGATTAAAGGACCCAATCAATCATCCAAGATAAACACTCTTTTGGTCATTATATACAGACAACATTTTGAGACAGTACAGATGGGCAATAATACCTTCAGCCTTAATGAGAATTAAAAATTCACACAACATCTACTTTAAGTGGCTAACAACAAAGAAAGCTATGAAGAACAAACCTGACCATCTGGTCCCCGCATTCATACCATCTTGTGGTATTGATGATTATAATCTGCATAGAACTGAAAATAAAATCAAATCTAGTCAAAAAACTAAACTGATACTACTTTTGTTTTAGCAAGACATCTTCTGACAGCTGCCAGATGATACTGCACTACAGGAGCCATGCTGCATTTTCTCACAGTAATTATTGCACAGCTATTAACAGGCGTAAATAAAAACACATGACACAAATCAACACACAGTATATTATCACAAACCCATATGTTTGGCAAAGGATGGATTTTTTAAAAAGTTTTTGTAACTACAGAATAATCAGTAGCACTGAAAAGGCAAAAAGCTCACCAAAAACCTACGTCAACTTTCAGAAGTTTAAGTTAAAATCAACGAATTCTAGAACAAAAGATCAATAAAGCATCGGGGGTGACTTTTTGATTCTTGACCTCTGATTCTATATGTGTGGGTTGTGTACATTTCTCATTCCATGCATTCTCATTACCATTCGTGAAAAAAGAAAGAAAAAATTCAGTGTTTCAGTGGATAGAAAAAAATGTAAAGAAATCATAAAATACAAACTCTAGTATTTTTGTGTTTTGAGAACTTACAGATTGTGGATCATGAACTGCTCCTTTTGGTGTGTGGGTGATACTTCACATGCCAACATGTTTTCAAAGGGCTACATACACACTGAAGGCAGCATCATTCAGTTGTTATCTGGCTTTATACTACTTGCACAGATCAAATCTGACATGGTTTGATGATGAACAGAAAAAGGACATGAATATGGATGAGCGTGTCACATCATGCATGTATGTGTTTTTTGTTTGTTACATTTTAAAAAAAAAACTCTTTTTAGCTTTTTATTTCCTTGTATACTGTACGTTATATAAGCATTTGACCAAACCTCTGTGGGATTCCAGATTAAACTACTGAAATATTCTGATGAGTGCAGACTGGGTGTCCAAAACATCTTTGATTCTTGTTTGATTGGCAGGTTCTTTGTAATATCCATGGTGATGCTCACAGTAAACACTCCCTGATCTGCAAGCCTCCTCTGTACCACTCCATCAGTGAACGACAAACTGGTGGGACAGACAGGGTGATGAGGGAAGTGAAGAAAGATTTAGATGGCGAGCCTCTGAGAGGAAGTGAGAGAGACACACAATGAGAGAAAGAGTCACCCGAAGAGAAAGGAGACAAAGAGAGACAGAAAAAAAAAACACAGATTGTCTGAAAGAAAGCTTGAGAAAGAGAAAGGGATTGGAATGGGCAACCAACAGGGAGAAGAGAGAGTGCGAGACAGATTAAATTCTAGCTGTGAATGCTAGGAGAAGATCCCATGGCTAAGGTTTAAGTCCCTCAATGGCCTATATGGCTCATACAGTCAAAATATTTATTAAAGACTGTTGCTGAACATGTCCCAGTACGACAATTGTGTGTGTGTGTGTGTGTGTGTGTGTGTGTGTGTGTTTACATTTGCATGCACATATGTGTGCATGTCGATATTCATTTGCAGCTTGATGACAAGTATCCAGTGTGCTAAATCCACATTGTATTTTCAGTTCCTTTGGGTGTGAGAGATAACCAGTGTTAACCAGCTTTTAAACAGCACAGGCCTTTGAGCCCCTGTAAAAGCATCTGTCTCTTACTGAATGATGGCTAACACTGACTATGTTCCACTACCACAGGACTCTAAGCTTATGCATCTCCTGGTGTCTCCAGATGAATAACTGCTCAGCTGAACGGCATGTTATGCATTACTGAATACCCGCATTAGAGAGGAGCGGTATATGGTTCTAAGTCTGAAAACAGGCTGAATGTAAAAGCATCAAATACGGAGTGAAACAGAGCAGGAGGCAAAGAGACAAGGAGCGACTGACAGACAGAAAGAGACTGCTCAGCTTTGTAGGGCAGAAAAGGGCAGGGTGAGTGAGGGTGGCAGGCTGACTCGACAGCTTACCATGACAATCCCCCCGCTCATTCACTCACCCGCTCTCTTCTGCAGCCTTATTCTCTCAATCACTCTAATGTGCTCTTCTTTTTTTCCCTGTCTCTCCTCTCTCACTAACCTCCCGACTATAGGCTATGCTTGTTTATCTTTTCCTAATTCCACTCATGTCTCTCTCTCTCCCTCACTAGACAGATCATTAGGATTAGGGCTCTGACACTGCCTATCCCATCAGATGCTGATCGGCCACAGTGGCAGAGTGTGGGAACCAGAAAATGAGCTCCTGACAGATAATAGCCTACTCTGTACTTTACATCAGGAGAGAGGGGCCATGTGATTGTGTGTCTGTATGTGTGCGTGAGGGTGTGTGAGAGGGAAAGAGGGAAAGAAAGAGGGATAGATAGAGAGAGAGACACACACACACAGAGAGAGAGAGAGAGAGAGAGAGAGCACACAACACAGAGATGCCTCCTCAGCCTGACATTCATCGTCAGACTTCAAGAAAATTGTTGTTCTATTGAGAGAAGATTGTTTATTCACACTGATGGCTGTGGTCTTGGTCATTGAGGATTTCCCTTTACATCTGTGACAGCAAAAGAATGCAATTGTGTTCACTCCAACTGAGCCTCAGGGTGTTGGCACAAAGGGTCTTTTTGTAATGAAACAACACCATGATTTATTTATTTGTTTGTTTGTTTGTCGCTCGCTTTGTTTTAATGTAATGGAGTATTTAAATATAGCAGCCCCTTTTTTAATCACGTTTTGTCATTCATTTTGAATGGCAATATCGTTCCTTAAATTAAATTATGCTGTGGAGGCTGTAGAAATAGTTTCACTAATGCACCATGACCTCAACATTCAATCCTTACACTGCATTCCAGCAGAACAGTTGCAATCAACATGTGCAAAAGTGTCTAGTTTTTACATTTTTTTGGCAGGATTGTTTTGTGATTGGCCTCCAAATGGTGCCAACCAAGCAGTCTGTAGAACACAAAAGACAAAGGGCCCTATCTTACACCCGGTGCAAAGCGGCGCCAAGCATCACACACAGGGCCGGCTCTAGCCATGTTGGTGCCCTAGGCGAAATTACTCCCTGGCGCCCCCCATCCTGCCACCCCCCACCCCCCATTACTGGATGACAACCGGGAGTATGTTCGGCTCAATCACAGTGCCTCTATCCCGTGCACCTCATCCATGCCCCTATATTGCCACACTTATGGTATAAAAATAAAAATACGTTTGGCTCATTCCCGTTAACCCAGACACACATGCCCCAAATCCATCACCAAGATTGAGGTGTCTTAAAAAATTAATGCTTTGGACTTGTTGTTTCAATGTATATCATGAATTAACGCGCAGTGAGGTCTGTGGCTGGGTAGGCTGGATCAGCCAGAGCTTAAATCGGATAGTACATCATGCATACAAAAATATATATTAAGTAGAACACACGCACACAATCACTGCCAATTAATTATCTGAGACATACCTTCACCTGCATTTCTGCAGGATTTACAGCCCATGAGCTCCCAAAGTCAAGATCAAAACAAGAAATCAGCTGAATATCTACAACACAGGACTTCCAGCTCCAGTGCAGTCTATAAGAGCAACACATTATAAACACTGCCCGCTCGCATCACACACCATTAAACCTCCAAGCACAACTAAGTCTGAAAAGCTATTGTGTCAGTCACATACGA
>OMLB01050711.1:0-17893 GCA_900302555.1 Myripristis jacobus
TGAAACTTCACTGAATGACTGAGGCCGTGTATGTATGTCTTTACAGTATGTGTTTGTCTTTATGTGTGTGTGTGTGTGTGTGTGTGTGTGTGTGTGTGTTCAGCATTTCAGTTTGTAGATCAGCGGACTGGCAGTAGGATGTGATGTTGGAGCTCAGTGTTGCTGGCATGAGAGGAACACACCATGTTAATCTCAATCAGACGTCTGAACATCACATCTAGTTGAGGCTGGCTGCACCTTTACTTGGCTGCACAAAGACTTTCTTTCTTTCTTTCTTTCTTTCTTTCTTTCTCGCTTTTTACTAGTTTTTTTCTTTTTTTCTTGCCTTTCTCTGCCGCACACCCATTGACTCACACAAAAACAACCAGCTTTGTCTTATTTTGGTGTTTGTGTTGCAGCAGTTAGTGGCCTTTTGGTCTTTTGGCAGCGTCCTCACGTCTCCCCCGCCCCCCTCCTCTCTACAACAACAGCAGCCAGCCAGCCAGCCCTGCCAGTTCCGGTGGGAGTCTGGCGACTGCTCCGTTCCAGCTCCTAAATCAGAGAGGCTGTGTTTAGATCCCCCCCGCGGAGCAGCGCTGGCCTCCCGAAGAGCTCCAATGAGCTCCGCTCTCCTCTCCGAGATGAAAGAAGAAAGCGCTGGAGCTGGGCTGAGGAAGCCATAAGCTGTTACTCACGCCCCAGTTTGCCCATTTGGAGCCGCAGCGCTCCTCTTCTCCTGACTAGGCAGCCTGTCTGTTGGGCTTTCGAGAAAACACTCTCTCCTTTCTCCTGCTTCAGCTGACACATCAGCTACTATTACATGCAAGAAAAAGATTAACAGAGATAGAAAATGTTGTGGTGGTTTTGTACTTGTAGAGATAACTCAGAACACACACAGAGAAAGAATGCCTTTTGTGGCCAAGAGAAACTACTTCTCTCTACTTTTGATGATGGTGCACTGGCCCTGCCGGAGTAAAGTGCATGGCTACAGGCTGTGTTCTTCGAAAGGGACAACAAAAGCTCTTAGAGAAGTCCTTGAGAGGTTTAAGTGCACTATCGACTCAAGTGCATCTGCTTCACCTGGCTTACCTAAAGCCTAGAGCACTTTCTCCACTCACAGTGCATTAACAGTACACCCCCTCCCCTCGACGTTTTACTATGAGTACTTCACGTCACTATCAGTATTTACTATCAGGCTGCTTTCTCTCGTGCTTTTCCACTCTTTGAATCCAACAACAATCTTTTCTTGTTCCAATTCCCATTTCTCAAAAGAAGTGTGCACCCACCAAAAATATTATCCAGTGTTTGGCTTCGAGTTTCAGGAACAACTTTGATAATGGCACAAAACTGTGCGCAAACCCTCCGTTCGCTCTGCCCAAGAGGAAACTTAGCAACTTAAATTGCCCACATCTTCACATTCTGCGATGGAGAGGGTTTTCCATGCTAGCTGCCAGCAGGCTATTTGTCTTGGCATCACTAGTGTTTGACTTTAAGTGCTAAAAATGTGTGTGCAAGTGTGTGTGAATGTGCTTGTGTGTGTTTGTGTGGGGGGAATTCTTTCTACATCTTTGCAACTGCCTCAGAGACCTCCCACACAGCATCGGCCTTGAACAATTGCATCCTGAAATAGAAATGAAAAATGCGAGTTGGCTGATGGCTGCGGGGCACAGATGAGGCGTGGTATTTATCCAACAATGCAGGATATTAGTGCAGATTGAGAATAACCTTTGATTTGTTGATCGCATAATGAAACGGCGAAGCAGGGACCTTGTTAGTGAGTTTCTGCCACTCCTATTACAAGCTTTACACAAATGCTTTAATCCCAGGTGGGGAATAGAGAATAACTTCCATTCATTAAAGTGTTTCTTTAAACCACGGGGAAAACTCTTAAATCAACCAAAAATTTGTCTTCATAAATCTCAGCTAAGCAGGTCGGAGACTCATCTGAAGTCATGATGAATCACGGCTGCGCTGCTATATGAGAATCGAACTTGTTTACTCTTCTCAGGAGCCGGTCGATCTTCCACAATGGCTGCATTCAGCATTTCCTGATTCAGAATAATGAGCGCATCGACGCAAAGTGGGGGGGGGAAACTGGACCGACGAGGCGATGACCTGGCTGCAGGTGACTGCAAAATGCAAATCCTGGGAGCACAAAGCATGAGTCAGCACGAAGCACACTTCCTTTATAATCCATCTCCCCCTTTCAATTCACCTGAGGCACCTCCTCTGGCAGAACAATAGCATCCACCTGATCTGATTTCTCGCTGGTATAAACCTGCGCTGTGGAGGCCTTTTCACCGTTGCCCCCACACAGGGACGCCCATTGTTGATTCAAGATGGAAGATCAGTTAAGCAGGTTGGGGGAACAATGCGTCTCATTCATTCATAGCAGAACTATGAACCCAGCTTGTTGCCACCCCTAACCGGCCCACAACAACTTGATCTAAGTTTACTTTACAACCCATAAAACGGAAAACACCTCTGCCACAGGCGCTGTTGCTAGGGGAGACACACTCTTGACATTTATTGCAGGCCGTAGATCTTTACTGTTACTCTGATAAAAGCTACAACATGAAAAAGTCAAAATCCCTTATCTTGAAGCTTCTTAAACTTCTTTCCCAGAGTGTACCCCGGCCTGCCAGGGAGGTTACGTAAGCGGAGTTTGTAGAAGTCAAAGCAGCCTGCGAGTTGGCTCGACTGAGAGACGTTTTACTGCCGGCTATCTCTTCATAATCACCTTGGGTGTTAGCGGCAGAGTAACGGATAGAGTGCGCTTTGTGTCTTTTCAACAAGAGGATCTTTGTGTCAGTCAGGAGCGGTGAAACAACACTCAGGTCATCAGTTTAGGTGCAGATAAGCGGCCGTGCAGCACATTCCTCTGTAACATCACCCGCACAGACACAAGCTGGAGGATGCAGTCTGGTGAAGAGGCAGCGCTGGGGCTCAGTACCATCCCCATGTGCTCTGTGCCATGTGTTAGGGTTGCCAAGATAAACTCTGTCCCAATCTGCACGGTCCCAAGGGCTGGAAAAGCTGTAGGATTTGCATGTAACGGCAAACCAAATGGAAACCAACTGTTGTAACTGACAATCACCCTAAAATTTGGCTCAGCGTTTTATAAGTCTGCAGGGATGTCTGTCCGACTGTCTGTCTCTGTGTTGCATCCTTTGTTTGTTTAGCTTTGCGGTGAGAAGAGCCTCCGACGCAGAATTACAGCAGTCCTGACTTCCTACAAATTGCACCACATAATATGCCTCTGAGCACCGAGGAGGCATGGATGAGAGAGGAAGGGACGAGGAGGGAGAGACTTGAAGTGGAGTGGAGCGCTGCGAGGAGGAGAAGGAGGGAGGGAGGAGACGGAAACAAAGAGCGAGTAAATGCAGCTTCCCTCCACAGGGCACAGCAGCCTGGAAAAATAATTGTTGAAAGGAGACAGAGGAAAGCCACTAATGACAGCGGACAATAAAACTGGCCACTACTGTAGCGTCTTCCCAGTCAGAATAACAATAACACAGGAACCGGGCTGCCTTCGTGTTAGAGAGGGCTACAAAGGGATTAAACAGCCCCAACCGCGGCACCTGAAAATAGACCTTTGTCTGGCAATGACTGCTATCAGGCTGCGTAAACACAGGGCCAACAGCTCTGTTACTGCACCTACACACACAGGGATGGCTTAAGTCCGAGCTAAATGGGTGGTCAGGATTATTTTGATGAGCAATGAACAGGGATCTAAATAATGAGGCGGAATTATATGTTACATGCGCATGTGGTACTTGCTGAGAGAAAAAAACAAGCGACCAAACTCCTCGTAAATACAACTTAACTTGTATGGGAATAATTCATTGCGTGCTTGACGTTTACCCCAAACAGTAATATTCCAAACATGAAGCGATGACTAAAATGCTCAAATGGCAACAATTAAGTCAATAAATACAACAAGTCAATTTCAAGCCTTTTTTTTTATTACTAAAGTTCAGATTTCTCTAAGGCAGCAGTTTGTGTCCACAGGTCTCTCTAATGTCTTGCGGTGAATAAAATAAAATGGTACAAAAATCATTTTTCGCCGTGTGCTACAAATGCCATTAGACAGCTCTTGGTAAATAAAAGTTCACAGACAATAACAATATGCATTATAAACATTCATTTTCCCCTTCAAGTATGCTACTATCCAAAGTGACTAGTGTAAATTGGCGGAGGAAATGAAATATGTTCAGGATTATTTACATGTTACAGGTCCAATATATGCAAGTGTGTGTGTGTGTGTGTGTGTGTGTGTGCGCAAAACACACAGCTGGAATCAAGTCAGCTAGGAGCGTTCCCATGTGTTTTGGGTGGCAAGGACATACACGCACATACACACTCACATATACATGCACACGCACAGTGATGTGACTAACTGGCTCCGGAGTTTAAGACAGCACAGAGTTAAGCGGTTCAGTACAGCGAGGGGACATTTAAGACTCGAGTTAATCTGAACGGTGGCACTGACAGGCAGCGTCCGTCTCTACTGTCAACAAAAAAAAAGGTCCTGTACCTGTGAGTAGAAATGGGTAAAGTGCTCTCGTACTGCTTTTTTTTTTTTTTTTTTTTTTTTTTTTTACTGTTGTTTAACATCTCATCCCAAAGCTCATTAAAGGAGACACTTTTCAGAAGCCTTCACACACACTTTGAACTGTCACAACATGAAAAACACTTCATTAAAATTTTATAAGGTTCCACCCACCCCCCCCAAAAAAACCATGGAGTGTGTTTACATGCATATTAATATTCCAATGTTATTCGCGATGCTCAAGTGTTGCGTTTAAGGGCGGGTGTGTATAAATAACGTTATCCCTTCTACAATAGCCCCAAATCAAGGTTAAGATGCGGTTAGGGAGAAACCCAAACATGGATGTGACAGTATTAAGAACGCAGAGGCAGGTCAACACCTTTTTTCCATTTGTTGTTGAGTTTTGCAATTTGTTTATGGTCCTTCATGGTAATATTAAGAATAGCGATGTATGAGGCTGCATATAGACAGCAAATCCCAAATGAACCAGGACATGAGCTATTGTCTGGAATACAGTATACATGCAATATAAACACACTCGTTACTGACTCTCGTTGGACGGGGTGTTTCTACAGTTTTACTTATTTTACATGAGATACCACTTCATTGTCTAGTACCATGCATCCATCACAGTGTCAGAAACCCTTCACATTAAGAGCACAGTGTGGAACCCAACTGATTGAACGTCTCTTTGGTTAACCAACTGAAACGAGTGGATGATTTTTTTTTTTCAACACAACTGCTAAATGATGTAGGCGAAATGTGTGTGTTAGTCATCGTAAGAGTACCAGAGACACAAGAGACAGCGCACCCTGACTTCAATGCTACATCAGCACAGATTAGGATATTAAATATGCGTACCTTCATTTTCAGCTCATTTATATCTCAGCACTGACATGATTGTGGGGCCACTTCTCCCAGGCATACAGCATTGTACATACACATCCATGTGTGTATTGTGCTTAGTATATTTACACATGTATGCACAAACATTTGGCCAATGGTAATATCTGATTCATGTTCTTAATAACGCATTACATGGAAGCGGCCAGTGCGGAAGAGATCACATATGTACAGAATATACATAACAAATGCAAAGTCAATGACAGAAATGCTCAGAAAATCTGCTCAAGCTCACACTAGGTGAATGGTCACCGCTTGAGTCCAAACTCGTCTGGACAAGGACACACACACACACACACACAAAAAAAACAACTTGTAGATTCCCACGAGAAATGCAAAGTTCTTCTGTGATGCTTTTGCCCAAAACATTAACTTGTCACCTCCTTGATGATTTGTACGTATCAACACAGGCTCGTGGTATGTACAGACAAAAAGATGAAAGCAGAAATGCTGGAAAACAGATGACTGTGGTTCTTGCTGTGGGATCGCTGCAGCCGTCAGAGCACCACCTGTCTGTCAGGCACAAGATGATTTAAGACCCGGCTAATGAAATGTCATCGGCGATCACATAAACACAGTGTCAATGAGACCTTGGGGCTTCAATTAAAACTGACATCCTAAAGCAGGTCGGTATATCTCAAAAGATATACCGACCTGCTGCGGCTGACTTGTTCTGGTGCTGTGTAATATGTCATGTCAGCAAAATAAGCTCCTTTTGCAGGAGTTTTCAAAAACTCCACTTATCATTCGCACAAACGTTATTACCTGGCTTACGGGAAAACCTCGGGGCTTTCTTGGACTCGTTTCAAACGGTTTGAACCGGGGAGTTCATAAACTTTAAAATGCTTCAATTATCTACACAACACAACCTGCGTGTTTGTCCTGGGGATCTACAGAATATGCTTTATGTTTATAGGCCAGAGAGAAAGAGAGAAAACCAGTATGATACATGGTACACATGACAGCAGCTTTTATGAACAAGTGTTCTCTGAGCACTATCTGAGTAAAGAACCGTTTTTTCCTTTGTAAATGCAGCTACATAGGTGCTCATTTAAGCTCAGGAACAAAATGGTTGGAACTTGATTGATTAGATGATTAAAATTGTGGCCTCGCTGTCTGTAGTCCACTTTTTGTACTAATCTGTTTAATCCTCGCCATTTTCTGTTGGGAATAATAAATAAATTCATTGGACTAATTAGTGCAAAAGCACCAAGTTATATTTTATATTGTTATCATGATAGATTTTAATATTTTCAGCCCATATTAACTTACATGATGTACTCTGCTGTGATCATTACTCATGCCCCGTTGATAGCTCATTAGCCCACATTAATTTCTCTAGGGAGTTTAGCTGTCCGGAAAACTGAAGCATTTAAAAGGCAAATGTACCCCTAAAACTAATGAGCTGCTGCATGAATGGCTACAAGAATAAGACAGTAGTTCTTGATTGAAATGAAATAAGACATTCTTAATTTTTAGAAAAAAAAAATGTCTACTACTAACCCATTGACCAAATCCAAGTCATGTTTCACCATCAGTGGCAATGCTAATATTCTGCACTCCAGTGTTGTAGCCTTCTGGAATAAGAATGATTAAGAAGAAGGAAAAAAAATGAATAAAATGAACCTTCACAATATTGACAACTGTACAACCAAGCAATACAGATTCAGTCCATACAAGTTCATTCATTTGTCTGGAATGGAGTATTTACACTGTGCAAAAGAAACATCTCGTCACAAACATCAAGCAGAGGCTGTTCTCCTGGTAAGAGATGGACCACCTCGGGTTTCCATGTCCGTAAGAAGCAGATGGCCCGCTCTGAACACAATTACCAGGTCCTCCTTTTCTCCATGTTGTCACAAACCAGCCTGACTGGTGCTTCAGGCTTCTTGAAATGGACCCAACAGTGTTTCTTTTACAATGTTCCTTCTGGCCTCGCAGCCAAATCCACCGGTCTCAGTCCTTCACTCAGCTCTGTCTTTGGATTGGTTTTACTTCATTCAAACCTTCACATGTTATAAAAAGCCTTCATTTCACCAAAGCTTACCCCTTCATACTCGTCAGCACTTCCTACTGAGTTTAGGAATAAAAATGTAAAAATTTATAAAAGAAGCAGTGCTCGTGTAAAGGGAAGATGCAGTGGAGCGGTTAAAATATATGCTCTTCTATCAGGGAATGGTTTGATTCTAAAATGACATCTCAAAAAATGAATTGTGTGAGTTTTTCTTCTCTCTGTGTGAGCCAGTAAAGCTCTGCCAAAGGCCTGCCCTCTGCTCCCTGCCATGGACCACTGAAACCACTTCAATTCTGGAGGTTTTATCTGGTCAAACCTAAGAAACAACTCAGCCTCCACAGATTGAGGTGAGGCATTTTGTTACCACACTGAACACAACCGGAGCCAGCTAACTGTATGCAAGTGGCTCCGTGGAATGGACTGCATGGCTGATCAGGGACCAGCTTTGGAGAGAGGAGAACATCCTTTTTTTGTGATCAGCGATTAATCTGAGTGCAGTGGACTGTAGCGTGCGCTTAGAAGAAGATGACGTCTTCCTTGTTGAGGTCCTCTGTGGTGGTCCTGTAGGGAGGGGGCATGCTGTGGCTGTGGCTGAGCCCGTGGACATGGACCTGCAGCTGGGGCTGAGAGTTGGGACTGAGGCCCTGGAGCTGGAGATGGGGCGGGAAGTGGAGCGAGTTCTGGCTCTGTGAGTGGAGAGGGTTGAGGATCTGGGTGGGAGGCTGAGCTGGGGGCTGAGTGTGGGACTGGGCAGGAGGAATGGGGGGCTTCTGAACACAGGGGGGATGGGAGGTGATGGTGGAAGTGGACAACTGGCTGTCTGGTCCAATGTTGTCTGGAGGACTAAGTGAATCTGGAAGAGATGGACAGCAGAAGACATCAGATGGTTAAAGATTACTCTACCAGTAGAAAAAAAGACAAGACTCCCAGTCAGCAGTATAAAGACCCCAGTATACTTGCTAAAGAGTAGAACTTTTGGGGCAAAACAGAAGTCTTGCAAGAACCTGTGACTTCACACACACTGGTTTGAGTTCTTTGGTGTTCTCTGCGCAAGCCCCCTTGGCCAAACTTTGTCTGATGTCTTTTGTTCTTCAACCTTTCCCCCACTGCAGTTGGTCCAAATTCTGTTGAATTTCCTTGTTAAAAGTTTTATTTTTATATATTGTTCCAAGCATATGACTGTCGCTCAAGAATGCAGGTAGTAAATGATTTAATAGTTAGTTTCGTTTAGTTTCACCAACTGCCACATAAAATAGTCTATGGAATTGTCCTGTAATTGTAAAGTAGGTTAAAACCGCGTTCCATACTGAACTCATACGGGACACATTTTTTCCGTGTCTTTGAGAATCAATTCGGTGAATGTGAATGGAGAGCTGCCTAGATGTGGGTTCGAATTGTTAAATGTATGAGATACAAAGCCTGTCTCTCTGTGTCCTCAGTCTGTCTGTTCCACTACCCCAAACCAAATATGCGCCTGTCTCTTCACCCCAGAGGACATGGAGTTCTTAATGACTACTGTATACTGACAACAGTGTTTTCTGACATGTTTCGTTGGTGCTTGTTTCGTTGTTTCTTCTCAAGCTTTTCCAAGTATAATACTCTGTTTAGAGACCAAAGTGGCTGTATGGGCTGTATGCGCAAATGAGTAAGTGACATTGCCATGTTGGGAGGCCTGTGTTGCTGGGCTAAATGCTAAGTTGGTAGCGGTGGGACAGTGTTCGCACCGCAGTAAATCCTTCCCAGTACAAGTGAATTCTGCAAATACCATGCCTCCCTTACTTTACAATGAACACATGATATGACAGAGTGAAGATGGGTCAGCTTTGCAAGAGCACAGCTTAACTCTGCAATGCTTTAGTAAAGCAATCTTGTCATTAAAACCCTCATTTGCTTCTTCTGCTCAGACATGTTGCCTGCACACAGTCGTAGGCTGCGGTGGCTCTTCAGCAACTTACATGTGTAGGAAACATGTTCTGGGAACTAAATGCAGACTCAGCAGATGAAAAGAAATCTCTCTCCAAACTGCATAGGACACTATAATCCATCTATCTATCTATAGATCAACTCAGTGGCCACATTATTAGTACTCTGTATAGTATGTATACTATGTTATTATATACTTTTCTGTATATTGTACAGAGTGTTCTTTTTTATTGTTCCTTTATCTACTGATATTTACTACTCATTCTCTTTTATTTTTATATTCAGAATTTTTTTTATATCTTGTGCTTCTTGATAAACAGCATTAAGAATGGAAGACAAAAGAAGAATTTCATTGGACAGGGAAACTTGTTTTAAGTGTGCATGACAATAAATGCTTTGATTAGATACACCTGCGCAATCTATTGCAATTCAGTGCAACAGCTCCATCATAAATTCTACCTTCACAAAGTTTATGATGCTCAGCTTTTGATGACATCATCGGTAATGTATACATTTAAATGTAAATTTAATTCTGTGTTTATGATTGAGGTTGTAGTTTGCAGAGGTCTTGTACTGGACTACATTATATTGAGAGGTGTTTCTAATTTTTTCTATTTATATATATGAGGGGGACAGAATATTAGAAACACCACTCAATAAAATGCAGCCCAGCATAACACCACCACTAACTATGACCTCAAAGCTACACATATAATTGAATTAACACTGCTATGAGTGTGTCAAAAAATTATAGGCATCATAAAAGTAAACTTTATGGGCAGCTGTAGTGGATTGTAGTGCCTTCTGTGTGTATTTTTGGCACCACTGATAGGTAATGGTTTAGGCTCTATTTTGTCTACTATATTACTACAGCATCTCTACCGTGTTTTTACTGAAAGAAAAGTTTATTTATACAGCTGGTCTCAATCAACCTAACTGAAATCTGCTGCATAAAATCATGCCAATATTTTCATGGTAATTATGATGGTGGAGGATCAAAGTGTTAAAAGTGCTTGTGTCAGCAGTGCCGAGTGCCATTAATCAGAGGAGAGCATGTGGAACAATGATAGGTGTTTACACAGGGTGAGGCTGGGCATGAAGGCAAGCTTTGGAGCCGAGTGTGTTTGGGTGGGGCAGGGTTTGCCCAGGTGGAGAATGTGCACATCTCATGTGTTTGTGTGCATCAGTGTTAACCCACTTTTAATGTGAGGAGCTGGGTGAATGTGACTCGACTGTGTGTGTGTGTGTGTGTGTAAACTGAAGGACTGTAGATGTGCAAGTGTGTTTGTGTGTGAGATGACATACCTGCATGGTGAAGAAGGGAGTGGGTCAGAGGAGGGGCAGACAGTTGGAGCTGCTGGTTGGGGCTGATGGAGCGCTTGGCTTTTAGGGCGTTGTCATCTCTGGCCGACAGCTTCATCGGCAGCATCTGCTTCATATCCACTGAGGCTGAGGAAGGGAGGGGTGTGTGGAAAGAAGGAGAGAAGAGAGTGCAAGAAAAACAGGGTGAGGATGTAATTAAACTGCGAAATTAGATTGTGATACTTAAGTAGAGCAGCCCAGCCTCTCACAGGCCACCGTTAGATTTATCAGAGGGGACACCCGGTGGAGAGAGTTAATGTGACCCTAATAAGGCTCTGGTCAGGTCATGTTCATGTGAGCCATAAAAAGAGTGGATATTATTGACTCAATGGTGAATCAGCTACCTTAAGACACACAAGGACTCACACAGGGCAGCAGGTTCTCACTGTACTGTATGTATCATCCCTAAGAATACTGGAACATATAAAAATCAATGTGAGCTGGTTGAAACCTTGTGAACCAGCTCATGCTTGCAGTGATTTGTGTGAGTCACCTTAGTCTGACACACTGTAGACAACTGCTTTTAGAAAATGTACGCCCAGCAAGGTGCAGGAGAGTGGGCAAAACTGAACAATGACTGGGGAAAATTGCACACCTCCCTTTTCATTTGCTGTGACATTCCTGCACTCTCTGCATTTCTTTTACTATTTGAGCAATATAATAGCAAATAGAGATTTGAAAAACTTTCCTCAGTACAAACTACATTCTTTCACATATGGCAAATTACAGGATTAATAGAATCATGTGTAAAATGTCTGGTAGACTTGCATGGACATCTCCAGAATGGTATACATATCAAGAAAGTAGATAAAACATACATACAGAACCCGCACGTTGCACATTTAGCTTATGTGCTTCTCCAGATGGGCTCACATCATGGATTCTAAGCTGAATGTCTTACTCAGAGACACTTTGACAGGACATGTTGGGGATTCAGCCAGTGATCTTTTAGTTTTAGAAAGTCTCTCTATACACTGGGACACCCTGCTGACTGATTTGATTTAGTATTCTGCATGTTAAAACCTTACCGGTGCTGTCGGTGCGATGTGAGGCCTTGCCGCCCTTGCCTCCCTTCTCCTTGCCCCTGCTGAGGGCTGCCAGCTTGGTGGGGATCTGCTGCTGCACCCCTACAGCTTTGTGCTGCTGGTTGGTCGTGCTGAAGAGATGGAGCGGCACCTCCGTCTTCACCGGTAGGGCAGTGCTGCCCGCCTCACGCCGCAGTGCCACCTCGGGACGCTCCAGGTAGTCAGCCGGCGCGACAGACAGGCTTCCGCGCACCAGGGGCTTCTGGGGCAGGGGCAGGTCAGAGACGCTGGTCGGACTGGTGATGCTGGAGGACATGAGGAGCTCCCCGTTCAGAGCACTGGACAGAGGAGCCACCTGAGTTAGGCAGAGAGAGAGCACGAGAGGGACGGGGAGAAAAAGAGGGAGAAATGTATATGTTAGTTGTTTGGGAGTGATTTAATTTTAGGGGAGGGTCACAAGCCATCTTCAATTGTTGCAAACATCATCATACAAGTCTTCAAATTTAGTCTCCCAGTTCACAAAGGACAGCTTCCCAACTCTGCACTGTAATTATCCATATTTGCGGTCGGATTGGGCCTGGAATTTGAGTTGTGGAACCTCATGTTTGCATGTTGTGTGTGTGTGGAGGCAGCCTGCACTGTGGGTTATGTATGAGAGCTCGTCTTTGAAAAAACTTTGAACAACTTCTAAGAGCACAGAAGACACACACATACACACACACTATAAATCGTCTGTGTGCCGCTGTGCCGCTAAGGAAACACAATCTGTTGAGGAGCAGGGTATTTATGGGTTAAAGAGAGAATCAGAAACACATGCTACTCTTACTGCTGAGCAGACAGTTTGGTAAGTTTGGTACAGGCTTTTGATGTGTTCCAAGTGGCTCGAGGACAATGCGCGCGCACACACACACACAAACACAATGAGAAACATAAAACCCTTAATACT
Source organism: Myripristis jacobus (assembly GCA_900302555.1). NCBI lineage: Eukaryota > Metazoa > Chordata > Actinopteri > Holocentriformes > Holocentridae > Myripristis > Myripristis jacobus. The sequence continues at coordinate 12,705 of OMLB01050711.1, forward strand.
CCCTGTGTGCACATAAAGGCGTGTCTAACTAAACAGGTAGGGCTGTTAGACAAGCAGGGGAACAAGCAAACAGCTCTCATGACATCGGCAGACAAAAGACACTGACTGCATTGTCCATTTAATCACTGGTTTGAGGGAAATATGAAGTGCAGATGAAGGCTACATCATGCGAACTGCATTCAATGTAATGGATCATGAAGATTACTATGACAATGGTGGGGGTGTGGTGTGTGTGTGCGTCTAAAAATCTCAGATCTGTTGCATTCCATTAACAAAAAGCAACTGTTCACTGTATTAAGGCCTTGCACGGTGTACCACTGATGCAAGCTCCAAGATTAAAGCTGTACATGATGATGTGAGCCAGTGTGCTGGGGAAAGATGTTAATAATCACACTGTTTTTAAAAGGTAACGCTTAACACACACCCCAAAAACATTTTAAAGTGGACAAAGGCAAAATAACTACTTTGTAAAACTGCTATCTGACAGTGAGATTTATTTTGCCTGTGACATTTATATCAAACAGGGCAAGCCTGGAAAGAGCATGAGGTTTAAATGGGGTAAAAGGTGAAGGAAGGGAGACAAGGTGACTTTGAAGAACTCCAGTGATCACTGTGTTCATATGACTTTACTGCAGGTAGGTTAACCAATGACAGAAAAAGAGACTTATCTGCTTGCTTTATGACTGCACCAATATAAGCATACCGAAGGATTGTAATGTCTTAATATTACTGCTGAAATCACTCTGGATCAGGGTTTGACTGATATGGATTTTTATAGGCCAGTATCATTGCTGATATGTCTTGACTGAAGCTACAAATAGCTGATATTTAGTTTATTTAAAAAATGGACTACCTTGATAAACAAAAAGCAGTCAGGATTCAGCATTCCCTTTCAAATTTTACTCCTAGCAGAGTCGCTACAGTCCACCTGCTATGTGATTGATGACTATGAAGGTTACTTCCACCCAGGGATAGGGAACATATGATGACTGTGTTTCACAGGGCATGAAGGGCAGACCCATCCAACTGTAACAGTGTGTGTATGTGTGTGTTTGTGTGTGTGTGTGTGCGTCTCGACTAGAACTTCCCCCAGCTGCTGTGGCAGAGCATGACAGTTCGACCTGAGGCAGAAGAGGGGCCCCTCGGTGGGAAAACTCTCCATACCTCCCCTTTTTCTTCCCTAAATTCCCCTTTCTTCGTCTTTCCCTCCATCATTTTTCCCTCTTTCAGCACTCACTCATCTCAGCACACAGATGTTCCATTGTTCCCAGTGCAAGGTGCTCAGCATTAAGTGGCACAAACGGCGGGTTTCCAGGGCAGTAAACTGTGTGTTAGCTGGGGAGCACAAAGAGCCCTGACTGACAGCACATAAACAATTAGCACTGGCTGACTTCCAGAAGCTTCCATTAATGACAGGCTTGGGCTGGCTAATTATACAGCCAGGTTCCTCTCATCCTGAAAGCGGCCTGGATACTCCCATGTCAGCACACACACTGCTTAGCGTCCTGTCTCCCGGTGATGCTGATACACAATAGACGACACGGGACGGGGGATGCTGGTTGCCAAAACTGAACTGGAGTGTATGACTGGTGGAGCTGTAACATGAGTGATATCTTGACATTTCTGTGGCTCATAAGCTGCTCTGATCCATGAGGAATCAATTCCATCAGCGAGTGCTCTCAGTCTAAGCTTATGTCTGCTCCAAAATCAAGCTGCATCTGCATAATTCATGTGGTTCATTATGATGATAAACACGAGGTGCAGCTATTCATACAGTGATCTAGTTTTAATTTGCCTAAGTCTAAACTTATTTCAGGGTTCTCAGTTCATGTGTAATGTAAAATTTCCTAAAATTTCCATGTTTCCATGAATACAATGTTCATTGTATATGATCTATTTAAAAGTAACATGAGTTTTTGTCTTTGGCAAAAAAAATTTAAAACATGCTTAACATTCAGATGTCTTCTTAGAGTTTATTATTCTGTTTTGCTGCAGGGGAAATCAACATAATGTGAACATGATAGAAAATAACTGGTGAAAAACTAATTAGAAAATTAGTAGATCTTTGAAACTGGCTCCATGATATTCTACTCCTGAGAATTTTAATTCCCTAACTCAAGCCTGCACTTTTTTGCACTAGCTACAAGCTTTTATTCCACAATAATTTTAGGACTTCAGAGGGTACTCGTCTGTGTTAATTAGGTTTTTTAGTACAAGGCATACTGTTTGTTCTAGTTTTTGGATTTTTGGTGTGCAACAGCATCCACAACAAAAGCACTAAGTCAAATTCTGCGTGTGTATTCATATGTACAGTGAATAAAGAAAATCTGATTCTGATCCTTTCCCTGTCTGCCGGAATAGACTTTTCAAAATTCTACAAATTCTATGACCTGTGAGAATCCTTTACAACAGCAACAATAACGTAAACGACTACCTAAGTGACCCAATGCTAGGCACTATTTATTAAATTGAAAATATACATTCATGCAGGCCAGGTTACAAGTTGAGGGAAGCTTAAAAATATGACAGCACACAGTGTTCAGCTGACAGGTGGGAACGGCTACACTGACAAGAGGCTGGAGAGAAAATATCCCCCCTCAGGCTGGCTGCTCTGCTGTGGCTTCACACAACAACTGCCACTGGCTGCCGATTGGGGAAGTGAGTCACAAGGATCTAGGTGTGTGTATATGGTGAGTGTGTGAAAGGTTAAGAGTTACTCAGTGGGTTTTTCAGACCACAGGAACACAGTCAGACCTCAGTGTCATAAATCAGCCTAGAGACTGGGGGCCTTAGAGGGAGAGATAACTAGGTGGAGGACATACAGATACAAGACCCTGTTTTACTAGTCACCTTTTAATGTTTTTCTTAAACTTTGCAGACCTTGCCATGTTTCAGCAATGCCCTACTTCATTCCTATGTTCTCAAACCAGGCAGCTTTCCAGTACTGAAAGGTTTCTGCTTGTGGCCACTGAGTATTTCCACTGGGGCAGTTGAGAAGTTAAGTACTTTGCTTAGAGGAATCTAAGCAGAAGTTGTTAAGGGAAGAGCCAGGATTATTCATTCAATTCCACCATCCACACCTTCCCAGGAGGTCAGGGTATTTGAACCTACGGCCTTCTGATCAAAAATGTATATACATTTTCTCCCCACACCCATTGTTTCCTGCTGTGCTGGAAAATTCTAGATATGTGACAAGAGTCGATACTTAGGTAACAAGTCAACATTTTGAAATCAACACCAATACAGGTGCTTTAGTACCACACAACTTGATCCCTCACAATGTATCTCAGTGTTTTCATTCTAGTTTAGTCTGAACCTGTATGTTCAAATACTTGAAACACTTCAAGTTGCAGTCATGCTTACTGGACTGTAAATTAAAATGGGAGCACAATCAGAGCATTGTATTTGTTGTTACAGCATGTTGTTTCATACAGCTCCTCTAAGGCCAAGATCACACTAATCCACAGAAACCTGAAAATGCTGTTTTTAGGTCAAATTGTTTTCTGCCTATACTACCATTTTCACAGTTTTTTAAAAAGCTATCAAATCAAAATACCAAAAATGCTTTAAGTTCTTAAAATTGCTTAGGTTTAGCTTTATTCACCCGTGATGTTTACTGTTTTGGTTCCAGCGTGAACCATATCACAATCATACATTGTGCGTACATGCATCATGCAGCCCATCAAGCTGGCATTTTTAAATTAGCCCACTTGGTAGAGTGTTTTTGAAAAGCTCCATTTTTGGCGGATGAAAATCCCATTTTAGCGTGGACGGAAAGGCAAAATGGAGAAATAAAGATGTGTTTTCAGATATCATCGGATTAGTGTATACCTGGCCTGAAATCAGTATTTTGTTGAGTTGCTTTGTTTTCCACTTGAAGGCTACAGACCAATGTTGCACTGTAATTCAATGTTCTTCTTCCTATGCTGCCTGTATGTTTAAATAGTTGAAACAGTTTTCTGTTTACTTGTTAAGACAATGTTTTTAACTAAAGGCCTGTACTGAATGGGATTTCTGTCTTTGCCTTGTATCAAATCAGGTATAGACAATTATGGAATTTCACTGATATCAATTTCAAAACAAAACAAAGCTGTTTCTCTTGCAGACAGTTACTCACATCCAATAAATTCCACCTCTTAACCTTGATTCTGCACATGCTGTATTACGTTTCATCCACAATCTTACTGAGCAATCAGACACAAGGCCTCTCCCTGCTGTAAATGCCAGTAAAAGCAAGGCCCAAACCATTCCTTATCAAGACGCTAGCAGATAATTGTGCAACCCATCCTGCATCCAGCCTGCAGACAGTGGGCAAAGCAGCTACAGTGGTACTGTGGTGTGGGTGCTTCCGTGGTAACATTGCCGAGGTGTGATCAGTTGAGATAAAACATAAAAGAGAAGTTCTTCTGCAGTCAGGACATGCCGCAACAGGCACATTTCTTGCCCACACACTTGAATACGCACGCATGCACTGACATACACAGGCATGTCTTTTTGATGAGGTCTAATCATAGCTCTACGGGTTAGCTGATGAGCCTTAATGTTGGATGGTGGTGATTAAATGTCTGTTGATATCAGGCTGGCCCGGGGCCTGGAATGGATCCTGAGGTCACAGCTGATGAAAAGACTGTTTGATGTGTTTGATGCAGCGGGGGAACCAACCATTTCCAAATAACTCAAAACCAAAGCCTCGAAAGTCCCATGGTAGTGCCAACAGTACAGCACTGCAATGCTCAAGCAACTGTGAACATACTTGCAGACACGGATGCAGACCCTTACATCTGCATGTTTACAAAACATGCACTCAAGCTGATCTGCAACAAATGTCACAAGGCCTTTATTTAATTGGTTTCTGAGTATTGATAAGGTCTAGATCTGATCACCCTCAGACATGATCTTTGCCTGAAACAAACACACTACACCACAGACCGTCTCCATATCTGCCCTTGTAATTATCTGGGTCCCTGCATTACTCATCAGAAGAGATTAGGTCAGTCAAGCCAATGAAGCCCTTTCTGAGGAAGGCCAGAGGTTGTGGTTTTCCAGGAGCCACTGTGGAATGTTCTCGATTCGACTGCTGCCACAGTCAAAGGCCAGCCTGTTGTAGTAATGAGATGATGGGTGCAGCATAGGGGCAGTAATTCATGTCAGCTGGTTGTGTGTTTGTGTACGGCTCGTCTTGAGTTGAG
>OMLB01050711.1:22746-39754 GCA_900302555.1 Myripristis jacobus
TCTCGATTAGTCATTCGATCTACAAGTTGCCAAAAACAGTATCTAATGCCTATCCCAACTTACTATAAGCTAAAGGGATTTCTCAGAAATGCTTTCTTATTTGGACAGACAAAACAGCCCCACAGTATTTGGTTATTATATTTTATAATTTAAAATCTACTAATCATTTCAGCACTACTGCACCCATATGCAAGCTGTCTTGAATTGCTGTATTTTGTTAGGAGTTACTATTTAAGCATTAAATCAAGTAACTCAAACACAAAACCCAAGCAATAAATTCAATCCAATGAACCAACACTCTTTGCTAGATTTGTCCAATTTATTTACATAGTCCAGTAAGAAAGGGCCATCAAAATACAAGTGACAAATTGACTAGATGGTAGACTTCCTCAGACTGTGCAGTGTGCTGGACTCACTCTTGTTGAGGATGGCGGGGTTGCTATCGTAGCCCCCGAAGGTGTCTGCTCTCCTGGGCAGAACCCCGGAGCCGCTCCCCTCCTCCGACCTAGGGGCGGGAGCTTCTTCCCTCACTCCGGACTGCAGCAGGTTCTGCAGGTTCTCCACTAGTGGGGGGCAGACACAGTGAAAGAAGGTCAATAAGTGGGACAGAGGGGGAAGCTGAGAAATGGTATAAACATATAGAGTGGATTTTCGCACACACTGGCCTGTAAAATTCACACAATTTCATGTTCAGGTCCTTTCTGATTGGTATCTAGACATAGTGTTGTGGATTTCTGGGTCTGTACCCTCAGTGATGGCTCCTTTGAGCAGAGTCTCCCCCTGCTGGAGGTCCGAGGCATCTCCTCGTAGCATGAGTCTAGAGCGTGAGGCTGTGTCTTCAAGACCGGCCACTGACTCTGCCATGTCTGCAAACAGCTGCAACTTGTCAGTCAGAGCCTGGACGATCACTGCATCCTTCTGGCTCAGACGCTCTAGGAAAGACAGGACAGGGTCAGACCTAATTCTAAAATGTGGCTCAATCTTACTTCCAGTGCATCTCCACTTTAAGCATTTTTCTTTAACACACCTCAAGGTTTTGTAACATTTTAGAGAGCCTGAACTCCAAGAATGAAGAAAATTAAAAACCAAAGGGAAAAAAAACAAAAGCAACCTGTAGCAATGTTAGGATTACAATAATGGAGTGAGCACCCCCTTGTGGCCGACAGCTAATTTTACAGGGCTTTCTGTTACGTCTATCATTACCTTGAAACTCTTTGAATCTAGCAGCTCGTGCCTCTTCCTCTTCACTAAACAGCCTCTCCTCTGTATGAGGACAGCTAAGACAGACAAGAAAGACAGAAAAAGTGTGTGTGTCACAATGGAGGACAGTAAAAGCAAGGTGAACAGTGTTGATTAACATTTTCCATGCTTTTTCCAGACATTAGTTTCTTGCATACATTTAAAGATTTTGGTCATTGCTGAAGCAGTCAATAGGAGAGATGTTGATGGTGTATGGACAATGACTGCTGACTATACCACATCGCCCTATTACTGAACATTCTTCTGAAGATTCACTTCCACAAATTTCACTGTGCAAAATTAGAGTGGGACAGTATCTACATAAAAGGTGTAATAATATATGCACAGCTGACTGAACAATTTTTTTCCCCAAACATTTTATGCAATTTCCAAGCTTCCTCACAAAGAATTTCCTGTCTTAGTGGAACTGCAGCTACCTCTCCACAGCTTGCCGTATATGTGTCATCCAGGTGTTTCGCTCCTCCTTGGAGGTGGTGTGGATCTCATACATCTCGGGCTCATTGGAGGAGGCGCAGATAAGGAACATGGCCTTTTCCTCATGGGCCACCTCCCTGACAATGAGTTTCTGCAGAGAGATCACTGATGGCTTGTTGTCCTGGAAGAGCGAGGGAAGAAAAGAAAAGAAATTGAAACAGGAGAGAAACAGACAGAAGGCATACTTTCGGATTACTAGTAATGGAAGAAATAAATTGATAAATGACATTCATAGCAGAGAGCTGTCATGGATTACCGACAAAATGAGACTTGTAAGAGTGACATCTGTATTCCCAATGTGCATCACGCAAGTGTACTACACACTGTTGTTGTGCTACAGCACATGGTTACAGTGACAGGCAGATCAAAGATAAACCACTCACCACTGTAGCAAATACATATCTCTGGTCTTTCTCTTGTAGCAAGAGTAACACATCTGACAGCAGCACTCCAAGAATATCTGGGAGACAGAGATCAGAAACAACATTTCTAAACTTCAGCCTGCAAAAGGGCAGAATGTCATTTTGTTTTATGGTAATTTAGTCAAGCAAGTAGAGAGGGTTTAAATAGCACATTCTTAATATCTCTTCATGGTTTCGCCCAATCACAATCTACAACTCATAAGGACACAAGAGAGTACAGCACCATAGCATGTTCTTCTACGTATCAGGTACCTTTGAGCCTGCCGGAGGCAGCTTTCCAGTTGACTGTGCCCTCGTGCAGCAGTCTCCTCCTGACTTGTGCCAGGTCTTCCCTGCGGAATACTCGGCCATCTTTGATTTTGCCCAGTGCCTTTGGCTCCATCTTGTTGTGAATATCTCTGAGTCGCGAGGCCTTTTCATGGAGGTTGACCAATGCATCCACCTGGACGATGGTGTCTTTGATCAGACCCAGCGCCCGGGTCAGCTCTTCATGCTCATCTGTGCCCACTGAAGACAAAAAACAAACAAACAAAAAACATCCAGATTAGGCAGAGCAAGGTGTTATTCTCACTGTTTCCACCAGAGAGCAACACTTAAATTGAAATGCAAATCTCAGACTGCACCTTCAGTGTTGTGTAGAATTCGCTCCACTAGCACTGGGTACTTGGTGATGCGCTGTGTCACCAGCAGAATGCACTCTGTCACTCCTAACCTCCGTACAATGGACAGGTTATTGATTTTCTGAAAAGTTAAAAGCAGACAAGCTTTATTTAGGTTATATATTTTTCAAAGTGTATTCATAATGTTGCATTACAAACCCAGGCACTGAGGATTTAGTGTCATACAAAAACACAACAATTATTCGAAAAAAATGGAACAATGCTAATCAGTCATACCCGTATGAGGTTCTGGAACTTCTTGTTGTTTTGCAGCTGTTCTTTGTAGTAGCTGACAGCCTCACTGTGGTGACTGCAGAAATCTCCGTAGCTCTCCTTCATCCTCACTCCTATTTCACCTGAGAACTAGAAAACAAAGAAACCTGTCATCTCAAAAGCCCAGATGTCTCTTTGTTCTGTTTTAGCAACAGCATTGTCTGTCTGTGTTTGTGTAACTCATGCGTTCTTCCCCTCCCCGCTTCCCCATCTTGAGTCTTTCATTTTTCCCTTTCTCTCATTTTAATGTCTTTACTGCATGTGATGTATATATGTCATGTCTTCCCTGCAACTTTGCCTTTTACCACTGTCTGCAGTGAAAATGACAGTTAATCTCAATGGGCCTTAATGCAGCTAAATAAAGGTATATTCAAATATATAAAAGTGATAGAGGTCTGCACTTGTATTGGTTATTATCTAGCATAAAGCATGTGTGCATGAGTGCGCATGAATGTGTGTGCTTGATGAACTGGCTATGTCCTCCATACCTGTGTGATGAGTATGTCGGCCACTCTGTGGATGGAGTAATTCCTGTCATTGGGTGTGATGAGGTTCTCTCGCCGGCGTTCTTTGAGGCGGGATAGGAAATGTGTGTGGAGCTCCAGGAGGTTTTCCAGGCGGGGGAACAGACAGTCCAGCCTGCCTGAGTCCATCTGGAGGTTCTCCTTCAGCTCTCTGACGTACACGCGCAGCATGATCTTCAGTGTCCGCACATGGTGCATCTCCGTCTGCATCAACTCTGTGAAGGACAGTAAGCTGAGAGTAACTTAACAAGCCCTTTAGACCGCATCCACCAAAGGCCTCGAAAAAAACAGTACAATACGACTAAGGCATCAGACTCACCATAGATCACATCTTGCCTCTTCATCAGTTCTTTAGAGTGTTTCTTGACATACTGCGGGTCAACTGCCAAACTCCAGGACTCTGCTTCCAGATCCTGGGCATCAGACTCCAGATCAGCCCGCACCGCTGCATAATGAGCATCTGAGGACAGAACCCAAGGCATCAACAACATGACACGTTACACTGTTCAAATCTGACTGAGCACTGGTGTGCTCATCTAACTTGACTCTATTGACTATGCCAATTGCCAGCCAATTTTAACTGCAATTATGTATGTTATTTAACCAAACATGGATAGTTGCCCACTTCCACAGGAAAGTCGGAGGTCAAGATCTGCCACAGAAAAGCAGGGATTCAATGTTTCACTAAAGGACAGTGGAGTGGGGTAGATGCATTGCCCCTGTACTGCACTGAAGATGGCACCTAATTTCGTTGTTAACCATGACAATGACAATAAAGAGATTCTTATCTTATCTTATCTTATATGTGGGACTGAACCTGGATCCTCTAGCTGAAGAGCAGCCTCATTACTAGTAAAGTGAAACCATGACAAAAAATGAAAATAAATTAGAGTAACCTTCAAAGGACACAAGGTAACTGCTGTCCTTGAATGACCAAGTGCAGTTTAGATATCAAATGATGATTTTCAAATGTCAATTCCCTGAAATACGCTTTTCAATTACTCCTGCCAAGCACCCAGATCACATTCCAACACAATTTCCATCTCAAATTTCATGAACATGTTTCATGTTCATGAAACTAAATACTGCATAATGTAGAACTGTGGGATCTGAAAGGACATGAAGTACTCAGTCTGTCATATGTTGTATCTGGAACAGACATAACAGCTGGGTCATACTCTATATGTAAATCCCAAAATTCACAAAAACTGAAGTAAACTTCAAATTATCAAATTACTATTTTGTGCTTTCCACATAAACCCTACCAGACATCTCAGAAACCAGTATAACTGCATCTTCAACCTCAACTTCTTGATTAGACTGTAATAGACAACCTCATGAGTCAATCTGTGATGTAGCATTAAAACACTTTATTGCAATCAATAGTCAAGACACCAAGCAAAGTCTTTAATTTTAGCGATCATTCCATGATTAGTACATGAAATAATGTGTGCTCAGAAAAATTAAAAAGTTGAAAAGTTAAAAACAGTGGAGAGATTTCCATTTTGTCCCTAGTACTGTCACCAGTCTGTTTAATTCAGTGATGGCTGAGGGAATCGATAAGATCTTGTCAATTTTTGATGTGCTGTCAGAGCGGAGTTTCAGATGTGCTAGGAGAAATTTGCATTAGTACTATTATTATTCTCAACTGATGATATCACTGATTCAACTGAATACATTTTTTAAGAAAGAAATTCATGAGTACGACTTAGTCATCGATACAGTACGTAACAGCCTACAAGTAATTCTGGATGAGAAGAGTCATCTGCTGAATGTTTGAAATGACGGCATTTCTCTCTTAAATGATTATCTTATAGTCACAGGAGTATGGTGAAAACACTACGGCTCTGACCTTTGATCTCCTCTAATGTTAATGTCATGTCACTGCTAACTCTGGTAATGGGAAAAGTCAGTGACCCCAAAAACGTTATACTTTTCCTTGGAGTCATTTGGATTTTAAAATCTTCTGACTCCATTCCGATGTACTGGATAGTCACGCCTAAAAACCAGCAGAGGAGGAAAATAAAGATATTTGTCATCCCCTGCTGCTAAGTGGTACAGCATTAACGGTGCAGTAGCTCCCTCATGATAAGGGTGTGTCTGATGGTACACAACACCCTGTAACACAGCAGCAGGAAAATAAGACGGCTTTGTCTGTGGACAGCTAGCACCCAAAGAGCCTGTCTCTCTCTCCCACACTCCAGCTTAATGAGACAGGAGGAGGTCACTTCTGACTCCCCAAAATACATTGCACACACTCTCCTCCCTGCCTAAAAGAAAACACCTTTCGACAAAACAACCTCTCTCTTGAGGACTGGATGGTGGATACTGGAAACGATTAGTTATCAGTGCTTTCAACAGAATCGCCGTCACAGTAGACTGTACTAAGAGTTGGGGACATTTTCCCTCAAAGTAATCAATTTCAAATGTCAAGAGAAGAATTTTGAAAGAATGGAAAATCACAAGAGGGAAATTCTTTACTTTGTGTCAGTCAACTCACCTTCTACGATGATGGACTCGGTGGTGGATGGAGCAAGGGAAACAGCATCTTCATTCAAACGTTTGAAGCGGAGGGCATCAGTCTCGTCCATCTCCCCAGGGAGGGATCTGAGGGAGGACAACCATAGGTCTAGGGTGGCGTACATGCTGAAACTGACTCGACTCAACCCTACTAGTGGTAGCCTTGCCAAACTAAAGAGCAAACATGCGCAAATTCAGGACCACAGCGGCGTTTGTAGCAATGGCAAAATAACAAACAAAAAAAAAATCAGACACGAAGAGAACAACCCAAGCAGCTACATTTTTTTTCTGATCTCTTTTTTCAATCTGCTTCTCTTTATCTTTGCCTGTCTTTCTGTCTCTCTCTTCCTCTCTTCTCCAGTGCCTCCCTCTCTCCCTACACACCTTTCTGAGTGATGCCGCAGCAACAGTACTTCTGAGGACAGTCTAGACTCAGTTTCAGAAAGCTGTTAAATCAGACAAGACAGCTTGCCTCAGTATGTCAGCTATAAATACACATCATAGGATAGCATGGTAGAACAGTATTTCAGCAGGAAAGACAATGTCCTATAAATAGTCAGAATTTACATAAAACAGATCTTGCCAATGTGTTGGACCCTCTACAGCATTATACATTGGAAAGAAAAGATATTTTGTTCATGTGGTCTTTAATGTCTTTATTGTTAGTAAAAAGGGACAATAACATCCAGAGGCAATCTTTTCAAAACCAGCTAGTAAGAAAGTAAAACAGTGTAAATGAAGGAGAAATCTCTTCAGCACAAAATCTATTTCCAAGTTGAGTCCCCACTTGGAAGACTGGGTCTAACTTGAAAGGTGGAGGTACTGACCCTGAGCTGCTGTGGTGATGAAGGCTGTGGCCAAGGCTATAGGAGGTGGATGGAGGGGCAGAGGTGGAGCTGGCAGTGTGGGTGGTGGTAGGCTGAGCGTTGGCTCCCCGTGGAGGGATGGTCATGCCTGGGGCGCAAAGCAAACCTGGGGGGCCATCCACAGGCTGGAGTGAGGCTGGGCAGGACTGGTCCCGCTCTCTGTCCCGCTCTTTCAGCACTGGGGGAGAAACACGAGACATGGATGAAGGAAAGAAGTGACAGGAGGAGCAGGAACATGGAGAGGGGAGAGACAAACGAGGGGATGACCAGCGATGAGGAGATGGTGTGGTGGAGGCGGCGGCGAGCGGCTGCTTGTTCGACTCCTGTTTGAGCTGGCCCCAGTACTTTGTCAGCCAAGAGCGAGGCAGGGATCTTAAGAAACGGCAGGTGATCAGGTCACGGTGCATCAAAACACGCACCCCCACATGTCTAGACAAACCCCAGGATGAGGCAGAAGAGGTGGATGGTTTTCCACTCCTACAGCGAGCCCTTGAGGCTCCCGTGGTTTGGCTTGTGCCTTCGCTAACCGCTAGTTCCATCCTGGATGTCTCAAAGGAGCAGGAATGATGGAAGATGGATTATAATCACCCAAATAGTAAAGTTAAGTTCACTACTAGCAGTTGGGTTGTTAGAAAAAAAAAATCGCTGTAAAAGTAGCGGAAGCAGTAGAATGCCTCCAATCCTAATCAAAGTAAAGCTTGAATGGAGAGTCAGGATGGTAGATGAGGCTTTGTGCCCGTCACTGATGTAAGCCAAGAGAAGCAGAGGAAAGCAGCTTTATATCTGATCCGCCCAGACCCTTCGCTCTCATCTGGAAACTTCTAGAAACACAGGCATGGCCTTTACATTTCCCTTGCACTTTGTCATCACACCTCCCCTCTCACCCTCTTGTTTCCCAGTCCTGTCTGTCCCTCATTTCCCTGACCCCCTGCTCTAGCCACTGATTGGCCAGAGCAGGACATGAGGAGAAATCAGGTGTGTGTGACAGGACTCCAGCTGTTAAGCAGAGAATAACAACTGCTACAGGAGATTAACTTAAGCTGCTGCTGCAGCCGCCACTATCTCCTGTGGGATGGATGTAATATAGTTCTGCAATTAAACCAGACCTGCTGAATGGATCACTTAATGACTGTCAAATGCTAACAGGGAGCACCTCATAATACTGAACAAAATCAACAATTTATTTTGACATTCAAGGCAATTCAAATTTAAAAAGTCAAATTTCTCTTTTCTGTAAGGCCCAAACAAGAAACTGACATTTTTTGAGTCAAAGAATTTGCAAAGACTTATTTCTGGTCAATAATTATCTAATTGATTACCATGGATAATCGCCTTTTTTTGCTTTGTAGACTGCTAATAATTATGTCTAGTCTATAAGAATTACACATTACAGTACTACACAGATGAAACTATATCTCACATTTGCTAGGAACTGAACTCCCCATAGGTAAACTATATGAAGCAGTCCTGGCCATGGCCAATCTCCTTTTTCTTTCTCTCTCTCTCTCTCTCTCTCTCTCTCTCACACACACACACACACACACACACCAATCTATGCACTACAATAACACTGTAAGAGAAAGTTATGAGTACTGAAGGAATAAAAAAAAAAGTCTCCATACTACTAAGCTTTAGTCAGGGTTCATCAGAGACACCATTAATCTCACTAATCCTCTGCAAAACTCCAGAGAGGCAAACAGATCTCTTTAATTTGACACAAAGGGACTGGCAGAATCACTGCACAAACACCCCAAGCCACCTTGCTATCCATCAATGCATCCTGCCCTGCTTCCTCTTCCCTTTATCCAATAAGTGAGCTTGGTTGGTGGTATTCATTAGGCGTGTGTGTGTGTGTGTGTGTGTGTGTGTGTGTGTGTGTGTGTGTGTGTTTGCGTGTGTTCTGCTTACCAAGGTTAGGAGATCCTGATGAGGCTGTCCTTTGTAGAGAATCTCTCTGTGTAGAGGAGAAAAGAAAGAACGCTTTTTATTCAAGGGCATTCTCTCAAGCCCTTATCAGCTGAGTGACAGATTATGAAATGCCTAAAAATTGCATGCTGTTACAGTACTTTCTTGACAGTACTGCAGTACGCACAAGACCAAGGACTTAGCTTAACAAGGATACACCATCTCCAAAGGGAGACACATATAAGTGGACAGAGGCATATATAATCCTCAGCTGACTTGTCTTAAGAGCAGGACACCTTTGCTAAATCAGTGTCAAATCAATAACAATTTTGTATTTGATTATCTTCAAGATGTTTTTTCCCCTCTGAAATTTAATGACTCTGATATTAACATAAGGACTGAGTATTTACATTTAAAATATATTTTGAGGCTATAGTTTTTTTGTTTACATTGGAATAGTTTATGAATACAGTACAGAAAAAACATGGACCTAGATGTAAAGCTATGGCGGGACCTGCATGTCACATTTATTTACCCACCTTTTGAAAACCTTGTGTGCATAGAGTCATAACAACTATACTCACTTTTCACGATTAAATGTTTACGTTTGCAGTAATACTTGGGGAGGCAATATGGCTATTCCAATGTAGTGTTTACCTTATTCTTGCTGTTGCTGCACTCGCCCAGCAGACTCTTGCAGCTCTTGTGAACGTTCACAGCACAGTCTGAAAGACAGCAGGACAGAATAGCAACTCAGAGTCACTGTAGCCGCTGTCGCTCTACCTCAATGGCATTGCTTTTTTCAATAATCCCTTAAATGTTGTTATCAAACTCTGATGACAAAGATATGTAATGGAGACAGGATATTTTACAGTTTAACAATAAACTTCATTGTCTAAAATGACATCAGGCCACTGATGACATTTTAGAAATTAAAAAAAAACAGACAAACACAGAATATATGTGTGTATACGCATATCTGTATCACTATATCTATATATCGTTATATCTATCCGTATATAAACTACCCAAATTAATAACGATGCATGTCAGACAACTTGGTAAGGCAGTACCAATATATCTGTGAAAGGCCAATGACAAGGGTGTAACAAGTTCAAGCAAAATTCTTTACCCTGCAGGTAGTGACAAGGTAGCTGACAGGCTAGAGAGCAAGGGGTGATACGCATACAGCAAAGGGTCCAGGCTGGATTCAAACCCAGGCTGCTGGGGATAAGTTAGCCTCAGTATATGTGGTATGTGCTCTACACAGTAAGCCACCAAGATGCCCCAAAAGTAGAGTTTTGTTTGGGGTGGTAATATTTATTAGTTTGTTTGTTTTTTTGTTTGTTTTTTTAATATCACCCATACCTAGGTTTACTTATCTTTTTTTCTGACCATCTCTATCCCTGTCTGCAAAGGAAAAGCACACTGTAGGGCAAACTGCTGCTGGAATGACATTTAGGTTGATTAGCAGAGATACAAATCAGAGTTGTTTTGGAGAAAACTGGAAAAACACACAGTGTGGTCAGCTTCCTTACCAGATGGAAAACACACCAGAAGAAACCAAGCCACTCGGGGCTGGCAGACAGGCTACATATTGTATAAGATATGCAACACAAGCCTCTCTCTAGGGACTTGACTGGATAGACAAACTGTGTTATCACTATGCAAAGTCTCAACCCAACCCAGCCAGGCAAAACCACCCTGATATGGACAACAAACACAAGGCCCTCAATGCAAAACACCTACATGGGCACAGACTAGCGCATATGCCATAACAACAAAGCAGCTACACTAAAGAGGCTGATCAGTGGAGGTAGGGGTTGATGAGTTGAAAACAGCCTGGTCTAATGCAGCAATTAGAGAGAAACAAACATTCATCAGGCTGCACCGAGTGGGTCGCTCAATACTTGCTGTGAGCTTTAAGACGAAAACCAGAGCAGCTGTGCTTAATGTGTGTGTGTGTGTGTATGCTTAGTAACAGCTTATTAACTTATTGTAATGCTATAGTGCATGTGTCCATACATTAAACATATCATATGGCTGTAGTCACAGAGCGGTGCAGTGATTGTTTGACTCTCCAGGCTACATGGTTTGTTCACAGGGGTGGAGCTCCTCTGAACAATGCAATGTAAACACGTCCAACACCAGCAGCTTCCACTAACTGCTGCGCTGCCTACTGTAAAAGCTTCCTATAGCCCCGCCCCCCTTTCACTTCTTTTTGCTTCCTATTCTATACATCTGAAACCAATACTGTACAAAGGAGATTCACACAAAAACAAAATTGCTCCTGTGTGATACAAGCATGAAGCAGAGAAGGATAATAATTTTGTGTGTATGAAAGGAGAATCGGCCATTAAAGTTAGATGCTTATGTATATGTAGGTTTACTTATTTAAGGAAACATTACATCTTTCTCTCACCCTGCTTTCCTCTATTATTTCGACTTCATTTTCAATCTCAGTGCTCTTCTCTGTCTCTCTCTCTGTCTCTCTCAATAAACAATGGCTGGCTGCACTGAAGGAAAAGAAAACAGAAACTGGCTTCTGAATAATCTTCAGCACTGATGCTGTGTCCCTCTTTGGCTTGGGCTCAGACTACCACCAGGCCACAATGAATTGCAAAATCTTAGTCGGTGCTTCATTGCATTATTTCTGCAGAATTCTGCACCAACCCAAGTCCTGTTTAACAATCTGCGGGCCCACATTCTGCCACTTCCTGCCTCAAAATAGACATAGTTTTACCAAAAGCATAGCTATCCTTCAGGCAAAAAGCAAATACTACTAACACCTTTTGAAACCTTACGCCTTTGGATCAGATAGTCCTATTCAGATGTCACCCATTGTTCCTCAATGATACACATTTCTTCTTGACGAATGCCAGAGACAGGATTGGTTTTTCACCTTAAGAGGCGGCGACGGGCACTGGACCAGTCCGTGAGCCAGCCAACTCATCAGCAGTCAAGCAGCCAGATCCAGAGGTAATTTTCCACCTCGCTCCAACTAATGTGCGAAATTCCACTCTCGCTGCCAGCGAGTCTCATTCAGACAAAAGAGGAAAAAGCACAACGGGCCTTCAATGTCTAATTAAGTCTGTCAGGCCAGTACATCTTCTACTCTTCTTCATCAAAGCCCAAGTACACTGTCTGGGCAAGGCTTGGAACAGAAATGCTAAAGACAGAGCGATAGGAAGACCTTAGACGTAAGCATATCTAAACGGAGTAAAAAAACCACATCAAGTCTTTCTCATAGCCTAACTCACTTAGAGTCATCACTGAACAAACCAAAAATCTGTGAAGGGAATGTGTAGCATTATTCATCATGCTTATACACTGCATTCGCAACACACTTCTTGCTAGACGAAGTACAAATTAAGCTAAGCCAGAGGACAATGTTCAGTATTTACTGATAACAGCAGCGCAGTCAGCACTGAGTCACTTGTGGCTACAACTCACCTCAAAGTGGCAAAGCAAGAGATAACAAAAAGAAAAGCTGCTATATTTAAGGATAGGTTGGGCGTTTTTCCAAACCAAGTAATGTTACAATCTTTATTTATAACTATACATAGCACAACGTCACTAGCTTTAGCAATGAGAAACTTACCACTTTGTGGGGGTTTCTTGCTAGCCTCAGCAAATCCAAAAGGACTCATTTTCAGCCTTAAAAAAACATTTCACTCTTTTTGAAAACGGGAAACCCACAGCACATTCAAACGCATCTAGAAATTCTCCACTCATAAAAGAAATGGTTAACACTGCTTTCAAAAAAGATTTATTTAGCATTTATAATACCTTCCCTTGTACACATCCACACCATTCCGCTGCGGCTAATTCTGCATTTATGGGATCTCAGACATTGTAATATCTGTCTTGTAAGCACCCAACCTGCGATAACATGATGCTCCCAGTGTCTGCTCAGAATATCTAAGTGCTCGCAACAACAAGAGGTGGAATACCAAAGAAAATACCAATCAACTATGTACAGACCACCATGAATGCAAAGTTATCGAAATTTGCAGGATGGCAATTCCAGAGTCTGAGGTCCTTGTGAACACAGCATTAGCAGACTAAGCAGCAGAACAGTTTGGATGCATACAAGGCAATGTATTATCAAAAATACTAAATAAAACCTGTTGGAAAACACAATGTGAAAACATTTTTAAGTGGACAATTTCAAGATGTATTCGTCTGAACTGTAGAACATTTATAATGTCTTTCTGGGGCCAAAACCGAGTACCCTGTTGTAGACTGTTGTGGACTGTGGTGAAGGCTGGTGAGAATGAATGAATGAATGAATGGTTTATTTTTAGTTTTGGTTTGGTTTTGGTTTTATTTTTGGTGTAGAAGCTGCACCACTAAAGCTAGCACTGAGGTTGTGCTATGTACAGTTGTAAAGATGGATATCAAGTGTTTATACAGCTTGGGTTGAAAAATACCTACAATCTTCTTTAAGGCTGCATCAGATAGCCAGGGCGGACAGATCAAATGTTTGAGTTCACACGAGTTTTCAGTTCTGTTTTCTTTCATTATGAATGAGATGGTCGAGCAAACCCAGTGAATGATCCTAGACCAGCTCTCCAACTCTTGGACAGTGTGATACATCACACTGGCAAATTCAGGTCAGTCTTGTGGTTTGCAGCCAACTGGCTAGTGGACACTTAGCTCCCATCGGCACCAGCACCACACCCAAACATCTGCTTAGTGGTAAATACCCTATCACACAGGAAGCAGAGTTATGGTGTAAATTGCACACTCCACTGACTGACTCAATGAGCTGTGGATGGAAACAAGGCCAAGCTGAACCTTGTGATCAGCAGAATGATAGGTGTGCATCATTTTCTCTGTGTACAACTTACCACTAACTACTACTTACTCAGAGAGTAAGCAGCAGGTCCTGGCCAACTATCCAGGTTTACATGCATTAGACCTGACCAATATTCCAACAAGATAGGTTGAAATAAGGTGACATTAATCTTATAATCATCACCATTATAAGTGGCCATAACAAAACATGTTAAATCACCCATCTGTGCTGCCCCTGCCCTACACAAAGAATGTGTTGGCTTATGTTATCTTACTGGAGGAGACAAGAACTGCCAGACATCCAGATAGTAAAGGCTGGGTTCTTCCAAGGAAAGTGCTATCAGGTTACCTCAACCAAACAGATACAACCTTTTGATGATGTATATAAACTACTGAACTGAACCCTGCCCATTAGGTATTAATCAAAACCAATGATGCCAGGCTGTAGTGTGGCACTGTAGTTCTCATGATGTTAGATTTGTCTATAATTTTGTTGTATAGCTCAGCTTAGGTCTCTAAAACAGGTTTCTTGTAGTAATCATAGTAGCAAGAGCCTCTGCAGTGGGTGCAGACCAAGATAAAACCAACCTGTCTGTCCTCCGTACCCTGTCCAGTCTGCAGAAAATAGCTTCCAACAAGAGACCAACATCAACTCCATCACCAAAAATGCCCAGGAGAGGATGCTCTTTCTGTGGCAATTAAAGATGTTTGGTCGGACGCAGGAGCTATCGAGCCAGTTCTACACTGCATCACTGATGCTCCGTTGTCCACCCGGTCAGACTTGTACTCTTCCAGAACCAAGAAACGAGCAGGGAAAACGTAACACATCCCTCACACCCTGGACACAACCTTTTTCAACTCCTCTGGTAGGTACTACAGATCCTTGTATAGCAAAACTACAAGACACAGATGCAGTTTCTTTTCCTCTTGCCGTCACCCTCATAAATAGCTTACCAGTATCGTCTGCTATGCCATTTCTACTTCTGTTTCTTGAGATGGTTATTACACCCCATTTCACATGTACAAATACCACACTGTACAAATACTCATACATCACAATTCACATACATTTTACACTTAATCTATATTGTTTGCCTTATGTATAACTTATATTGTTTGTATATTGTATATAGTCTGTTATTAGTATGTACAATGTCTAGGCCGAATCTAATTGTACAGACCAAGTCAGAGGAAAAAAGGTCACAACAAGTGTTTTGGAGGCATTACTTTCTTACAGAGCAGCCAAACGCTGACATCACCAGCTTCCTGTATGTGTGAGCAGCTACTTCTAATTCACTGAGACAATATGGGACAAAAACACCAACACTTGGGGCAAACTCTAAAGCTGCCAGCCAATCGATGACATCATCCAGTGAAACAGGAGGACTTAGGGCTTGGGGAGCTGTTTACTGAATGAGGCAAAACAATTCTTACTGATCAGGTTTCCCAAAAAGGAAAGCCATGATCACCATTACAGACCAGCAGAGAATACTGACACTTCCAAGGGGGGCTAAGGGGAAACCTGAGGCGGTGTAACTTTGAGAAATATCACAGCACAAATAAATGATGTAGGTTGTTGTGTGAAAAAGTCTAATCTTACACAGTTATACTGTACTGCATTTCATCTTGCCCTGATTTTGTCTCTTGATGAAACAGCCTGTCTGTCCTTAACCTGTCCACCTGACCAGTCATGGAGACAGGTGGTAAGACAGAGAGTAATGGTGGCTAATTGTCAGGTAGGCAGACAGTAAAGAGAAAATTATAGTGAACTGGTCAGTGGAGATAAGGCAGCTAGTCCCCAAAGCATGCAGTCAGTAGAGAGAGTCAGAGAGGCAGGCATTTTGGAAGACAAAGCAGCGATGCATGGAGGAGTGGTGTGCTAACAGGGTGAGATGGGTGAGACCCAGAGTCACTGGAGTGAGCTGTTATGCACCGGCAGACCTGCCAAGCACAATTAGCACCATGTGACCCAGTCAGAGTGGTCAGTCAGAGCACAGAGGTGAACAGAGCAAGGCTGGACGGTCACCCCTCAGCCTAGGCCATTCCTATTGCCTGCTGCCTTTGTGCCACTGATACAGAGCGTCACCTGCCCAGCCACACAATGAACACAAACTCACATTTATGATGCATCACACAACATCCCACAGATTATACAGTTCAACAACGCCTACATACTGTGAGACACACAGAAATGCACCTGTGGCTCTTCAAAATTATGGCAGATAGAGGCTAGCCCGACACAATAAATCGCACTATTTAAGGGATGTTTTAGGGGGGAAACAAAAAGAGAATTATCTTATTTATTGCTATTCCACAATCTTTCAGTACACTGTACTGGTCTACTTGATTATTAAATCAGACAATTTCTAACAACCAACTTGACTGAAACAACTAGCTTTAGCAGCTAGCAATCACCTGTTGAGTTGCAACAGATGAACCCAGTCTAAACAAACTAACATTTGCTGAAAAAGTACACAACCTGGAGCGGAGTGAAATGCGTCATTCAGGGATAAAGACAAACACAACCCGGGGGAAAAAAACATGCCCAACTCTACAAAGTAATGGTTAAAGTTAACCAAGCTAACTAGCTAGCCACCTAACCTTATTTTGTTTAGACAAGCGGGGTGTTAATGTTAAACTAGCACGCTGGCTAACAAGCTAACTGGCTAGTAAACGTTAACGGCTGCAAGTGGCTTCTAACGGTAATTGGGCTAATTAACTTACTTATGAGCGACCACTCAGCAGAGGCGAAAATAAGCGGATTTCCACTTGCCAGAGAAACTTACATAAACATGATATAACTGCAAGAGTTCAGCAGCAAACTGCAAAGAGCTATCGGGTATCCTTAGCATTAGCTGGCTAGCTAGCGGCCAGGATGTCTGGAAAGTCCATTGAGCGAAACAACGGGAGTTATCCACCTGATCCCGCTTGAGACTAACACTGCTGCTGCTTACCGTTTCAACGGGACCCGGGTTTATCTCAGCCAGCTACATCGAAAAGAAGATGTGGTGTGTTCATAAGCCAGATAAATCAGTGCAGCCCCTGAAATCAGTACAAACACGTATTCCACACTCTTCGTTTTGTCCAGTTTTGTGTCCTGCTCTCCACTGGGAACAATTTCTGGCATACAAACGACGCATTCCACAGGCTGATTCTAGGCTGATTCCCCCCAGGGCTTGGCTCAAATTAAAGGGACACTCACTTGTTTTCTCTCGCCTATGTGTATGTGACATTAACATGGGTACCAGAAATTAAAAGTCACAAGGTGATTGTTTTCAACAGTTAATAAATGAGAAATTGTCCCA
>OMLB01050716.1:0-16855 GCA_900302555.1 Myripristis jacobus
CCAATAGGAGAAAATAATGGAATCAGAAAAAAATCTGGCGGATTTTGGCAGAATGCCAGAACAAGAATGGAGAAAAGCATCATTGTGGCTTTCTGTCTGTGTGCAGAGCTGTGGGACACCAGACTACAGTCCTACCGGGATCTCATTAAAAAAGCCCAGTCATGGAGAGAGATATTCAACATTTTGGGAAAACCAGGTGTGTTTAAAAACTGGCAGAGATATATGATGTTTTTGCTTTCCACTATAGGCGAGATTTTTTTCTGCAATTAAATACCAAATACGTGCACGACGCGCATGCGTGCTGCTCTGCGCACGTCTGCGCTGTACCTGCAGAGCGCGGCCCATACCGTGCGCTATGTGAAAGCCCCTTAACCCTCATAAAGCCCACGCTTCGCCCTCGGCTCTGCGGTGGCAGTCGTGGTCTCCAGCGCTCCCGCATGCTCCCGGACCCTCCGGCCACGCGCCACAGGACCCCGGAAAAACGACTCGCGGACACGGGGTGTCCCTTATTTGTCTGCCTGAAAGTTGGCAACCCTACGCGTAGAAAACATCTCAGGTGGGATCTCCTTGTCATGCCAGTAACGTTGGAAGCCATCAGGACCGTCAAGGTTAAAATTTTTCTCATCAGAGAATAAAACTTTCTTCCACCTTTCAGTGTCCCATGTTTGGTGCTCTCGTGCAAACTCCAAACGGGCAATTTTGTGCCATTGAAGGAGACGAGGCCTTTGAAGACGTTTTTTAATCCTTCTCTCGCAGATGCCATCTCGGTTATGGGACTGCATTTGGCACCAGTGAGGATCGTCCCGTGTCTTGACGGACAACCAATTGGATCCTCTGGCTCAGGGCCGGTGAAATTTTTTTGTGTCTACCACTTTTTTGTTCCATAACCCTCAGGATCTTTTAAGAAGTTTAAAATGATGGTCTTACTGCGTCCAACCTCAGCAGCAATGGCACGCTGAGGGAGGCCTTGCTTATGCAGCTCAACAATCCGGCCGCGTTCAAAGACAGAGAGCTTTTTTGCCTTTGCCATCAGGAGGTCATGACAGTGTGGAGACCTGACAGATAATGACACTGAATCCACATTTTTGCGAAGATTTGGGCTTTTAAAGGCTGTGGTCTTAAACTTTTGATCAGCTGATGAACAGCCTATTTCAGTTTAATGGTTGTTTGCAATAAATTGCTTACTCAATTTTTTTTTTGTCTCACTCCCATTTCTTCTTTTTGCATTTTGAAGCTCTACTTAGAACCTTCTTAAGATCCAACAGTGCAAAATGTAAATTCTTGCAGTTTTTCAACTGGTCTTAAAATTTTGATCAGGAGTGTATTGTAGTTGTACCCCCTAGTGGCATTTTCAGTACTTGGCTTTTCCTTTGTCAGGAAACAGTTGGCCGTTGCCATTTCTGTCTTTCTTTTTGTTCAAAATCAACAATACTCTTAGCTCCAGTCTGATCAGGTACTACTTTCTGATTGTGTTGTTTGCCTCAATGGAATTTTGTCCTGTCTGTCTTTCTAGCTGTCTGTCTATCTTCGTTCCTTTATTCCCTTATTTTTTCTAAGGTTTTGAAGAAAAAAGTAGTTAGCCAAAGACACTGATAGTAATAAGGGGTAGTCATCTCTTTAAGCAGTTCAGTCGACCTTTCGACCCAACAAACGTGCACAGCATCTGTGGTACTGTTCTACACTACACAGGTTTTCCTTTCTTTTCTGCTAATGCTGATACTGCTCGAGACTGGTTTCCTCCTGTTTGCTGATACAGCAACATGACATGAAGATCATACCACAATATAATATAATAATATATAATTGTCACTTAAAGTCTAAATTAACAAATTAAAGGGTAATTCATTGACATTTTTTAGGTCGGTGCACAAGTGATGCATTCTCCATCAGTGTCACTGCCATTATCGCTGGTCATTATCGTGTCATTATCAGTGGCCATCGATATGCAGCAGTGCTCATGTCATGCTGATGCTGATGTTGTTTTTGCAGAGTGTATCATTGTCTCTTTTAGCTTTTTTGCTTTCTTCAGTTCTGTATGTATATTTCTTATACTATTTTGCAGTTGCAGGTGGTGTTGGACCTGCCCTTTTACTCGCATCATGCAAGTAAAATTTACAGAATAGAGCTTTTGGGAGCATCTTTCATAGCAAAACAGCTCTCAAAATAACACTGTCAGCATATAAACGAACATTACCAAAGCAGAGTGTGGTATAAAAAAAAACAAGTCCCGCTTTTACGTTGGGGTTTGTTTGTTTGTTTGTTTTTTCTCTGTGTGTGTGTTTGTGTGTGTAATTACAGTTATTTTTGACAGTACTATCAGGTCATTTCTTCTTGGCACAAAGCTACTATTAAGAAGTTTACAACATTTACAGACACAGCCTGCCAGATGTACAGTACTTTCTAATTCAAATTGGAAAATAACAAGATGAGAGACTTTTAATTTCCTCAAAAATAGGACTTTATATTTGCATTAGTTTAACATTTGTTTTTGTGTTTAAGGTGTGGTTTTTTTTGGTACTGGTTTTGCAACCCATTAGCAAATATACAAAAATGTGGAAAATTAGGTCGGTTGAAGATTTGTGTAACCAGTTTTAGTACATTTCTGGAAGTTTCCTGATTCTTAATACTAGGGCTGTTGTTGGCTGGATTTACTCGTATCTGCTGATGCACTGAAAAGATTACCTCTTATCTGCTTGTAACGTTACTAGCTTTCCTTTTATCTGCCTATGTTGGTATCGCTCAAGACTTTTTTGCTGACACTGCTGGTGTTCTAGTCTGGTTTTCCTCCTATTCGCCTATACTGGCACCTCTCCCGACTGTTTTTCTTTCTGTCTGTTGGTACTGGCTCTGCTCTAAACCAGGCCTTCTCCTATTGGCCTCTACTGGTAATTAGACTGTTTTTTCTTATGTCTGCAGGGAAAAAACTTTCTCTGCTGCAGCTGAGTACCAAGCAGTGACCCCCGGGGATAAAACGTAATCCATGGTTTTATTTAACCATTGTAACTCCCTGTTACTGCTGTGTTATCCAGCAGAGCAAATCCAGATTATAGTAAATTACTTACCAATTTGTCTTAACCAGGTTAAATAAATCCACATTACATTTAATTACAGTTAATCTGGTTAGGTGTGCAAGGACTTCATCAGCCCCAGAGCCATGTGGTGACCCTTACTGAATGTATTTAAAAGGGCATGTTACAGAAGAGAGTATTGATTGCAGTGTGTACTGTTGTGCATAGTGGCTAGTAGCAGTGGAGTGACAGCACTGCCTAGTGTCTATGCAGCAGTTTACTGGACTTGGGTTTAGTGAGATGGGCAAAGACAAAGATGTTTCTGGGACTTTTGAATACACTGTTGTTGAATTATGTCACTTAGGGTTAGTAACATCATGTCTTGTGTATTGATAAACTGAAGGTAGGTGCTATTGTAGCACCTTGTACAGCTGTTTAACCCAGCAGAGTAAAGCCAGAAGCTACTGTTGTGTCCTATCAAGTACAGTAAATCCTTTCATTTGTAACTACTGTTGTGTATTAAGCAGCACAGTAAACACAATTTTTAGTGAGTTACTGTTGTGTTTCAATACAGACTACCGTGAGTTTGTTACTGTTCTCACTAGCTGGACGAGTGTCTTAACCAGCAGATTAAAACCAGATTACCATTCCTTTGTGCAAATTGAGCTCCCTGTTTGTGTCCAAGTTGTTTGGCTACTATTGTGACTCCTTGTACATATGCCTTAACTAGTGCAATAAATCCAGTTTATTTACTATTGTGTATTAAAGGACCATACCAGTGATTAAGAATATTTGGCCCATCTACTACAATTTACGCGCATTTTACATTGCAACAACCCATCTTGCAAAGCATGTAGGTGCACTCAAGTGTGGTTGAATTTCATGCGACACCTTATTGTAAAATTTGGTATTACTAGTCCAGTCTGGTGTTTAGCTTACTATGAAACTGGTTTGGAAATTTTTGCATTGGCACAGCCCTTTTAAACAGTCAGCAAGACAGATAGTATGCAGTCACTTGCTTAATTTTATTTTCATCTTGTTTAAATGTTTGATGGTCGGATTATTATTATTATGTTTTTTGTTTTTAGTTTTAAGCATGCCTACCCAATCTGATGAACGGTGCCTGGGGAAATTCAGCTGTCATTTGAATAAAGTTCAGCATTCTCAACTGTAATGGGTATTTCAAGTACTTGCTTCACTCCCAGTCCCAGAATTCTGTGCACACATTGTCGCCTGCCATCATCTATTGGCATAGACAATGAATGAGAGGCACTGTAAGGGTTGCCCTACACTAGGGCATCATCAGTGCTGATTTCAGGCTCTTTGATGAATGATAGGGGATTCACAGTCACTCGTAGGCCTTTTCGACTAACAAGGGACTGGTTCTATTCCAGTTTGCAAACTTAATTTTGGACCATTCTGAACCGTTCATTTCAACCGAAAATAAATTGGTTCAGACGCAAAAAGCTGTTTCCCTGCAGAATTTTAAAAATAGTAAGACCTGCAGTGGGAATCATGATGACAACAAGAGTGAGCATGTCTTATTCTACAGGAAAAGATGGAGACGATGGAGAAATTAAAGAGCAAAACTATTGCTTTCAATTTGGTCATCTCCTGTATATCAGTAAAAGATGGAAGTGAGTACTAGCAAAAGTAAATTGTATTTTGAAATTGCTTTAGAGTTGGCAAAGGCTGGCTTCATTAGAACCACGACCAAATTATTTTTTTTAAAAACTACAGAGATTCCAAAAAGGACCTAGTGAAGAATCGTGCTCGATGGGACAATATGGGGGAGTATTATCAGGTCCTCGATGGCATGCTGGAGTGACCAGCAAACCAACAAACTGGAGCACTGAATTGAGCCCATGCCCACTGTTGATGATGTAAATGGTTCCACTCAAAACTGGTACAAATGTGAGCCATTTCACTAGTTAGGACCTTGGTTCCAAGAAACCCATCAGAACCAGGTGAAGAACCCGAACTGTTAGTAATATTTGCTTTAAAAGAGGTATCAGAGGCACTCCAATTTACATCCAAACTGTTTGATAATTATCAGTTAGTCTCAGCTGTTAGCTCCTAAAAAAGAGAAGAGCAGTCTTCTACAGCAGCTTAAAAACCACATTACCACAGTTCAAATTTAAAAGCTGGGACCAGACTACACAGAACAAGTGCTGATGGACTCGTCTTTCCACTGCTAAAGGGAGGTGACCAAACTGTGAGCAGGCTGTGTCTTGTTTTAATTATCTTGAGCATTAGTCCATTTTTATTATATTCTTTTGTCTTCTGTGTTATTTATGTTATGCTCACCTTTGTGTTTATGTAAGGCACTTTGAGGCTTTTATAAGTGTTCTATGAATATAAGATATTTTTTTGGTTTTGTTATATTTCTCCTCTTCCTACCTCCCTCACCTCCTTCATCCCCTCTTCACTACTTTTCCTTTGCCCTCTCCTCCCTGTCCTTCTTCCCTTCCTCCCCCTTCCTGTGTGTTCCTTCCTTGCATCATTCCCTCCCTCAATCACATCCTCCTTTCATTGTTTCTGCATTGCAGGAGCATGGCATCCCCACAGATATGGGCTATGCTGTGGCCCCCCACCACTCTGGAGTTTATCCAGTTCACAGCCAACTGTATGAGGCCTGGAAGTCAGTGTGGGGCATTAAGGTGACCAGCACCGAGGAGTACCCCCACCTCCGGCCAGCCCGATACCGCCGAGGCTTCATCCACAGTGGGATCCAAGTAATACCAGTCTCCCTGACCAATCTGAAATCATGCTCATGAGTGCCATGTTGTTGTACACAAAAGCTGTGAAGTTGGACATCTACCTTGTGTGAATTCCCATACTCTCTAGTTGGAAATTTAAACAAACAGGAGAAGAGGCATAGTATTTATTATTATTATCTTTGGTTTTCTTTTGACAGCTGACAGCATTTTTAGCAGAGCTCTTAGTTGAAGTGACTTGTCATGCTCAATAAAAGCACCATCTGGAGTGGCGAGCTCCACTGTAGAGTTGGATGACTAATGCAGTGTTTTGATCAGAAGCAGGTCCACGTCCTCAGGCTTTCTGTACATCTGTTGCACACCTTGTTAGGTGTCCCTCTCTGCTTTTGGTGATTGTAATGAAGTCAGCGGGGACTGAAGGGGGTTCACAATTTTCCACTAAGCATTATTTCTCAGAACATCTAACCTTGCATTTGCTGCTATACTCTGCTGCTACTACAGTGGCCTTTATTCAGTAAACTATTGGCAACACCATTTGTGAAATTTAGTTTTTTCTTGATTGATTTTGTGTGACATTTAAGTGAACATGTTGACTTTTGAATCCAACTTTCCTGAAAATAGAAAAAAGCACTCAGTAGTGTGCATATCCCCACCAACACTATGCCGTTGTCAAGATAGTTCAACATGTTGGATATTCAACAAACGTTAATCACATCCACCGCCACACCCTCTTTGGCCAGTGTCAGTGTGAAAAGCTAATCTGTGCTTCCTTGCCACATGCTCAACCTTTCCACCAAGTTTCATGATGTTGCATGAATCCATTCCAAAGTTACATGTCTTTTTATGTGAAGCCACGCCCCACTTTGACCAGTCAGTGTGAAAAATGAATCAGTTCCTTCTTGGCCTATGACTAACCTTTTCCACTACATTTCATGTAAATCCATCCATAACTTTTTGAAATATCCCACTAAAAAAACAAACAAACAAACAGACACAATGGGCCAAAACATAACCTCCATCCAACTCCATTGGCGGAGGTAATGACAATACACACACACACACACACACACACACACCACTCATGACTAATTATTCAATTGTGTGTTGCAGGTGTTGCCCAGGCAGACCTGTGGTCTGTTCACCCACACCATCTTCTACAATGAATACCCAGGAGGCTCCAAGGAGCTGGACAAGAGCATCAGAGGAGGAGAACTCTTCCTCACCGTCCTTCTTAACCCTGTATGACATTAAACACACACACACACACACACGTGCACACAATCTCTCAGTCACAGACAGATTTTTTTCTCTTTATCTACTGTATAGGTTGATCACTCAACTATAAAATTGATTTACCAGTTCTGTTGTTCCTATATGTATTGTATAATTATTTTATGTCGTTCTATTTATTCCATGATTTGTTCGGCAATTTTTAAATCCGTTTTTAAATCCCATTTTCAATTACTCAGTAGGCACTAGTGGAACACTCTAGGTCCACCATGCTTGGAAGAGGCAACTTATCATTAAATTATGCTTTATTTTAGGAGAATGGCACATTGCAGACAGACAATTTCATACTCTTCAGGCTTTTTATTCATTGATACTGGAAATGTATTTGGCTTTTACTGGAAAGATCTGAAAAGGTGATAATTAGATCCAGGATAACTATGGTTATTTTCAGCCTGAGCCTTATAAAGTTTACAGCCTTTATAGTTTTTGTCATCTTGGCGATTCATTTTATGTTAAGTGTGTTTTGCTCTATAAAGGGCAAACACAGTCTCCAAAAGCAGGGACCAAAAAGCAACTAAACATGTCCTGTCAACCCAGTAACACAAATGCTGCAATGCTTCCTTCAGATTGGATTTTCTATGAATGTGAACTGCTGACTGTGAAAAACTATTAACTCATAAGGCGAGTTTACATCAAAGATTGACGAGACGAATTGAAACTAGCAACTACTTGCAAAAGAATGTTAATACGTCTGATCTGCAACGACGACGTTTTGTTTCCATAGGAACAAGACTCTTTATTTCAGTGTTTCTGTTAGCTTTCTGTAGCTGATGCGGAAGTATGTATCATAGTTACTGCTCGATAAAATATCTGATATCTGTCAGGCCAATGCACAGAGAAAACACCCACTACCGAGACAGCATTTCAGCAGGGGCAAGAGCTTATAATAACAGGTAAGATCCAGCCCATAATGTTAGATATTGAGAAACAGACTCTATATGACACTAAAACATTCTAAAACCGGCCACTATTGACTTGACAAGTTGAGTCGCAGCGACCAATCAGCTGGCTTGATTCCAGCTGAGACAGAGGAGTTTACACCCTAACTTTTTCCTGCAGCGTTCTAAAACCATATCATCTCAATGTGAAACAGGCTTTTAGAGGTAATTACATAGGTATGTGGGATTTTTTTGTGGGCTTCAGTATCTCCCATCTGGCATCATTTATTGCAGATACATCTTGCAACAAGCAGGAAATATTAAAAATATTACAGCAAATTGGTATCAGCAGTTCAAGGTATTAAAATTTTAAATTAAATTGGAGCTCTGATCAGGCTCGGGCCTCAAATTTGGTGTAATCTGTCAGGCTGGATCGGGTAGGGCATAATAGGGCTTGGGCCAAAATCCCAGCCTGATACTGACCTCTGTTCTAGATTGCATTTGTACCACTTTTTTAAATGTGACACCCTTTCCAGCTCCGTCTGATCCATCCTCTGTCTGCATTGCGTTTTAGAGCCAGCTCTAACCACGACTCTTGATCTACTCATTCCTCATTTTGAAGTACTTTGTGACTTTTCCGTCCGCAGATCAGTATCTTCATGACCCACCTGTCTAACTACGGGAATGACCGGCTGGGTCTGTACACGTTTGAGTCACTAGTGAAGTTTGTTCAGTGTTGGACCAACCTGAGGCTCCAGACCCTGCCACCCATCCAGCTAGCTGAGAAATACTTCCAGATCTTCCCTGAAGAGAGAGATCCCCTCTGGCAGGTCAGCACAAACTGTTACAGCTGTGACACATTTTTCAGATGAATTGATTTTATTACTTTTCAGAGGCCTTATCTATTGTATATGTGAATTAAAGTAGAACTATTCAAACATTTTACTGTGTAGTGATTATTTTACCCATTTTACCTCTTGAAATGTTTGTTTGTTTTTGGCTTCCATCATAATTGAAAACTAAGCAGATAATCATGTTTTCTGTTTTCTTTTGTCTTTTCCCAGAACCCTTGTCATGACAAAAGACACAAAGATATCTGGTCTAAAGAAAAGACATGTGATCGGCTGCCTAAGTTCCTGGTCATTGGACCCCAGAAAACAGGTAAGAGTGTCTCCCTCCTACCCTCTGTATCTGTTTAACCCTTTGAAATCCAGGAGCCTGGGGACAGGCTTTTATTTTGAAAAGTTTCATTTCAGCCTGTGAACAAAATTCACTTTAGTTCTTTTTTTTAATTCATTTATCATTTTTATTGCAATAATTTATCATTTTTATTGATTTATAATTGTTCAAAATATATATTTGTTGTGAAAAAAATTACAAGAAAATTCTCAAAAAAAGTCCAAAGAGTCCAAAGCTAAGAATCTGCATTTTTGTGGCTTAATAGTATCATTTTTTATTTATTTAGCACCTTTTGGGGGGTATTCCTTGTAATTTCTAAGCATCAGTAGTAATAGTAGTAGTGGTAGTAGTAGTATAGCAGCAGCAGTAATAGTAGTAGCATTTTTTCCCTTTTCGATGATTATTTTTTCTGGTACTTTTCTTGTAATTAGTTACTAATTTTGCTAATATTCTGGTCATTTTTGAGGTAATTTTCTTGTAACTTGTCTATTGGTCATTTTTCTGATCATTTTCATTGAATTATTTACACATTTTTGCCAATTTTACAATATTTTACTTTTTTGTGATTTTGTCGCAATTATTTGGTTAATGATATTGGGTTTTTTTTGTAATTTTTGGGGGGATAATTTTGTGGAAATTTATTTGTCACTTTTTGAAAGAAATCCGTTGAATTTGCTCATGCGCTCTCAATATTTATTTGTTGTCTTTGTTAAAAAGGCACTACGGCGCTCCATTCGTTCCTGAGCCTCCACCCAGCCATCACCAGCTCCTTCCCCAGCCCCATCACCTTTGAGGAGATCCAGTTCTTTAGCGGACCCAACTATGACAATGGCATTGACTGGTAAACACAGCGCTGTTTCACTGCTTCAGACCCACATACGCTGTCTTCAGAAAAAAATCCCCCCCTTCACTTTTCTGTTGAAAATGAAATGATTAAGTCTTTCCAGTCAACAAATACTCAACTCATAAATGTGAATACTTTATTCCTAGTTCATGATGTAGAGCAGGAGGGGATTTCAGTTTCACATTGAGAGATTTGGCAGATCTTAGTCAGTGAGTTAGCCTCCACCAGTTAACAGGGGAATTGGAAAAATGTCCTTTAATGTCTGTGCCCCACACACCTGTAGGAAGCTACAAAATTAACATAGACCACCTGGTATAAAGTGAACAATTCAAAAGCCTGATCTCTCAGCTTGTTGTAGCTTGTTGAAGTACAGAGATTTCAAAAAGAGTCTTGAACGTTCAAATGAGCTGTTATAAGCTATATCCGTGGCCACATTATAGCCTAAACCTGAAGGAGAGAGAGAGAGAAACAGCACCTACAAGTTAGTCCCACTTGTGGTCATAATGAAGTGGCTTAAGTAGCTCCTACTCTTGTGTTTTCTTCTACTCAGGTACATGGATTTTTTCCCATTCCCCTCCAACGTCAGTACAGATTTCATGTTTGAGAAGAGTGCCAACTACTTTGACACAGAAGTGGCCCCTAAGAGAGCTGCTGCCCTGCTTCCCAGAGCCAAGATCCTGGCAGTGCTCATCAACCCATCTGACAGAGCCTACTCCTGGTATCAGGTAAGAGCATCCCCTCAACTTGTTACACCTACCACCTGCTCAGGCTATACACACTCTTGCCACATCTGTGTGTGTGTGTGTGTGTGTGTGTGTGTGTGTGTGTGTGTTATGCATGTGTCTGCACATGGCATTATGTTTTACAGAAGGTGTGGCATTAAATGGTTTCCAGCAGACATTGTGCTTTTCATTATAGGTGAAGACTTAAAGTGATAGTTTGGATTATTACCCATATAGATGTATGTGCTGCTGTATACGAGTGTAACAGCAGCAAATACATCTGGGAAAATGAATATACCAACTTGTTTTCGGGTCACTGTATTCCACCTGTTTTTGACGACAGTGCTCTGGCAGAAACAAAAAATGCCAAAGATATTCTTGAGAGGAGGATGGACCTGGAGGGGTATTTTGAAAATTCATTTTTGAATGGTAATCTTAGAAGAAGTAACCAGGGCCATTGCTAAATTAAAAAATGGAAAAGCTGCAGGTGTAGAGGGTCTTTATAATGAAGTTCTTAAATGCCCCCAGGTTTTATCTGTATTGTTTTGATTATTTAAGGCATGTTCCCTGTATGGCACTATTCCATCCCTCTGGTATAAGTCTATTATCAAGCCAATTCCAAAGTCTACCGAGAGTGACCCAACCGTCCCTCTAAACTATAGGGGCATTCGTCTCATGAGCACAGTATACAAAATTTACTCCAGTATTCTCAATAATAGACTCTCACATTATTTAGAAATGTCTAATTTATTTGCTGATGAGCAGAATGGATTCAGGAAGTATAGGGCCTGCATTGATCACATTTATACAGAATCCTCAGTCATTAGAGCAAGAATTCAAGAAGAAAAACCGACATTTGTTTGTTTTATAGATTTCCAAAAGGCCTTTGATTGGGTTAACAGAGACCTACTCATCTTTAAGTTAATTCAGGATGGTGTTGATGGTAAATTGTACAAAGCAATCAAAGTATTATATCAAGCTCCTGTAGCATGTGTGCAAGTGAATGATCTGAGAACTGGTTGGTTCCCAAAACCATTTGGAGTAAAGCAGGGAGACGTTTTATCCCCTACTCTCTTTTCAATTTTTGTTAATGATCTGGCTCAGAAGATCAAAAATTCTGGGTTAGGTGTAGCACTGGAGGATATTGTGCTAGGTTCTTTATTTTATGCGGATGATATAATCCTCCTGGCAGAGTCAGAGGACTCCCTGCAAAAGATTCTGGATATTGTTGACCTCTGGTGCTCTAAATGGAGGCTTCTGATTAACCAAAGCAAAACTCAAATTATGCACTTTAGAAAGAAGGGTACTGTAAGATCACCATATAACTTTTCATTTGGCGCTCTGCCTCTTGAATTTACTAATGTGTATAAATATCTAGGTTTTACTTTAGATTAATTTATGACCTATGACGAGGGGATGGGAATATTGGCGGACTCTGTGGGAAGGGCTGTCGGATCGATAATTAGTAAAATGAAATTTTGTAAAGATACTGGTTATTCAACATATTCACAGCTCTATGAGGCATGTGTGAGTCCAATTCTTTGTTATGCAGCTGGAGTATGGGGTTATAAGGATGCCAAAAAGGTGAATTCTGTTCAAAACAGAGCTATTAAATGTTTCCTTGGAGTACATGTTTTTGCTCCTATCCTTGCAGTACAGGGTGATATGGGTTGGGAAGCAATGGAAGTTAAATTAAAAGGAGAAATGGTTAGACTGTGGAACCGCCTTATTGATATGCCAGAGGGTAGGTTAACAAAAAAGGTTTTCAACTGGGATAAGGCCCCCAGTCATCTTTGGATAATGGAAGTCCTCTCTATCTTTAGGGAAGCAGACCTTTCTTATATTTTTCACAACAGGCTTCGCTGTAATGTGAATATGTTGAAGCAGAGACTGTTTCTCAGTTTTAAAGAGAAGTGGTCAAATGATGTATGGCTGAAGGCCAAGCTTAGATCATATGTTCAGATGAAAGATTGTTTTGTTCCTGAACTCTATGTCACCTCTTTTCTAACCAGAAGCCAGAGGTCACTGTGTGCCCAGCTGAGAAGTGGTACCCTGCCCCTGGCCGTTGAAGTAGGCCGGTTCACAGCCATTCCTGAAGAGAATAGAATTTGTAATGTCTGTGATTTAAAAGATGTTGAAAATGAATTTCATTTTATGTTTTATTGCAGCCGTTTGAGCATGGTTTTGTAATGTGTACTTTCTGAAATTGAAGAATGACACTTAAATAAAAGAAAATCAATCAAATCAATCATATATTATGATTCCTTGGCTCCAGACCAGAATCATAATCAGAAATACTTTATTGATCCCAGAGTGCAAACTGGGTCCGTTGCAGCTGCTCAAATTATCAAGAGAATATAAGAAAAAGTGAAATTAAGTGCTTATGTGCTTTAGAAAATTGCCAAAAAAGTATGTGCATTAGGCTATGTAGAAATATGTGCATTAATCCTAGATGTTAAAAAAATAAATAAAGTATGCGCATTTTGTGCATTGCGTATAAATATGTATTAGTATTTCTTTCAAAACGCGGTCAGGGTCACTGGCCACGGGTTTCGGTTTTAGCCTGTAGTTCCTCGTCCATTCAGCACAGCGTTGTTGTTCTGTTTTGTTTTGTTTCGTTTTCCAGACTTGACGACGAATGCAGCTCACGAGTGAGACGTCTCGCTTGTATTCTATCTCTTCTGACACTCGCACATGCGCAGCACCGACACCAGTGACATCACGCAGGTATCAAAACCACCTGTCGGGGAGAGACGGGTAGCAGATGCAACCACACCCGTCGCCTCAACTCCATTTTTTGAAACTCGGAGCTCTAGTATGATCTGGATGGTACGCTGGACCTGCCTGCTGCTGCTGCTTGTGTCTTGCTTAAAGACTTGTCTGTGTCAGAAAGGTAAGGCTTGCTCCTGTCTGCTCTTTCCACTGCTGATCGTGTGTTTTTGGACAAAGAATATATTATCCTTACTTGTTCTTAATACATAAGGTCGCACAATAGACCTATTCGGTGATTCATAAGTTGAACATTTGTTTTTATTGCCTTTGACCCTGATTGTGGTTCTGAATAAAATCTGGTAGAATTCATTGTTATTAAAAAAACAAAAAACAAAACAAAAAAAACAATAGGCTTCATAGATACTGGATCAGCCCTCATGCAGCCAATAAATCAAGTGCACATTTAAACATATAGGCTAAGCTACAGCAAACAAGTCAGAGTGGTCACAGGTCAAAGGAATAATAGGTGCTGAGTGTGCTCCCTTTTAACTTTCACGTCCTAGCAAATCACACTGAGTCACTGACAGGAAAACTAACATATTTCTGCTTTTCATACTTCCGTCCCACCACGAAGAGGATAGAGGACTCACTGGCACAGAGACACAGGATGGCCAGGTGTGGGTCAGCGCGACATCCAGGATGATCTTGGAAAGTCGCCTCACGACCGTCTTTCTCCCCATCATCTACATCATCGTGTTTATCGTGGGGCTGCCCACCAACGCCATGGCGATCTGGGTGTTCCTCTTCAGGACCAAGACAAAGCACCCGGCATCCATCTTCATGGTCAACCTGGCTCTGTCTGACCTGCTGTTTGTCATCTGGACCCCCCTCAAGATCGCCTACCACCTCAACGGCAACAACTGGATCTACGGAGAGGGGCTGTGTGAAGTCCTGGTTGCTTTTTTTTATGGCAACATGTACTGCTCAGTCGCCTTTATTGCCTGCATAAGTGTTCAGCGTTACTGGGGCGTAGTTCATCCGTTGTCCAGGCAGAGACGGGACAAATGTGTAGCCATCGGTGTGTCTGTTGCGATCTGGGTAGTGGTCTGGCTTATCACGACACCTCTCTACTTGTATGACCAAGCAGTGAAGATAAGAAACCTCAACATCGTCACCTGCCACGATGTGACAAAGCCCAGCCAAAAGCATATAGCAGCTGGCTATTTCCTGACCATGGCCATGCTGGGATTCGTCTTGCCCACCATCGTATGCATTGTGTCTTACGTCCTCATGCTCAAATCTCTGCGGAACTCCATGGTGGACGACACTATCGCCAAGAAGCGACGCAAGGCTATAGTTTTGATCATCACCGTCCTGATCATGTTTTTGCTGTGCTTCACGCCCAGTAACATCATGCTGGTGGCGCACTACATCCTCCTGTTGCACGGAGCGGAGAACAACTGGTACGGCTTCTACATCACCACGCTGTGCCTGGCCAGTCTCAACAGCTGCGTGGACCCGTTTGTCTACTACTTCATCTCGGAGGAGTTCAGGGAGCATGTGAAGAACACGCTGATCTGCAGGAGCGAGAGGACAGTGCAGAGGATGAGGGTGTCCTTCAGCGCTCTGAAGTACTCGAAGAAGAGCAGCACCTACACGTCTGACTCAGGGAATACACAGAGCAGTAGCTGCTAGCAGGCTGGTGCACTGTTGGATTTGAGAGGTGAAATTGTTTGACCCCTTACTCAAGTACTTATTTATTATACTTGGAGTTCCTCCATCTCAGGGTTAGTCTGTGTGTGTAACCTCCCTTTTGGGGTGTAAATATATATCAAGCTTTTTATTCAAGATATAAATAAGGGAATTGAGTGTTTAAAGCGGGTGTTTTTTACATTATGTTTGATGCAGTCTTCTTTTAATTGATTTTAGTGACTGATATTGCTGGCACAGCTCACTTGAAGTGTGTCTAAGTCTTTTAGCTTGTTTGAATTTAGATCCAAGGAATTTTATTTTTGTTTTAATTATTATTTTTTTTAGTTTGTTTTGTTTTGTTGTTGGAACCAATGACGTGCCATAAGACTTCATGACGGCCCCAAAACTAGAGACAGTACACAGTGTTCATGAGGCAAAACATGCACTGAATTTTTTTTAGTCACATAACCCACATATGTAATTATTTTGCTATGTATATATTTCGTGCATATATGTTTTTGGCACTCCTTTTAGTCTGATTGTATTTTAACTTTTCAATAAAAGTATATATCCAAAACTTTGTTGGGTTGTTCCTTATACTGAATTCTCATTGATATTTGATGCTTTGTTTTCACCTTTATCCTGTTAATGGGAAAGGGTAAATTCTTTATTTTTTCTATAAGTAGTCATTACCATGTACTTGTACCTTGGACCGAGCCAGTGTGATTTCAGAAATGTCGCTTCCTCATTCCAAGAATAACAAATACCTTGATGTGACGATGAGAAGATTCACTCTTAGGAAGGAAGAGGAATGACTGAGCCCTGAGGAGATGCATGGCGTATGTGTGTGTGTGTGTGTGTGTGTTCATCAAAACTTTTACACAGGATGATTTATCAAATGTTCAACTTCTGTTTATCAAGTGATTTTTATACTTAGTGGATATGGCACAGTCACCCATGATTTTTCTGTATTGTTGCCCAAAATGCTGCAATTCTGCATTGTCACCTCGGTCTTGTTTTCAGCTTTCACTAACAGCTGGAAAAGCTCCCTCTGCAACAGAAAGATAAGATTACATCACTTTAATTTTTACGCTCAGAAATTATTTTAAGGATTTGCCTGTCACTTCAAAGCATGGATAAATCTGGCACCAAGCTCTGTATCACAACCTGAGACCCCGTGCTTAAACACAACATCACAGTCAGGCTGTGCCACCAGGGTCCAAAGAGCTTGTGGTGGTTAAAAATTCATTTTTATAGACTTACTTTTATGTACTGACCTCTTAATTGTGTTTATTATACTGTACAGCACATGCCTCACCATATTTTTCCTATATTGCCTCTACTCCTTTTGTGGAGGATTATATCTGTCTTCATTTTTTTTTCTCCTTGGCAAAGCACTGTGTGACTGTTTGGAGGAGAGCTGGTGTAAACACTGCATGCCATTGTGTAAGGGTACAAGCTGAAGGAGGGCCACATAGTGGAAACATTACTGTCAACAGTGGGAATAATTTGATGGTTATGGTGTTAGTGTTTTGGGGCCCTAAACACAATCCTGTTCAGGGCCTCAAGACAACAGCCAGCTCTGGTTTGGAAAACTTTTGTGTAAGTAAAGATTGTTAGTATAATTATATGAAGTGATTATTTTTTAAACAATTGTGTGTCATGTGCATTATGTTTATGTATACTGCACTTGATATATGAATTCACATATCTGCTTCCTTAGCCAATTATATTTTCCTCCTGCCTGAATATTTTTTTAGATTTTAGCACCATACATAGACTACATCCTAAATAATATATATTTAATATGCTT
>OMLB01050716.1:16875-48040 GCA_900302555.1 Myripristis jacobus
ATTTATTAACTCTTAATTGGTTTTTTTTTTTTTTTTTTTTTACATATACAGCACTTTTCTCATATTTACTCATAACAACTAGTCCAATCCATTCCCTTTCCCAAATTTGCCCTCGAGTGCACAGTGTTTTGCTTAACTTGTTGAAATCATCAATATGGTGATGGTTCAATATTTATTTATTGGTCTGACTGTGTCTCTTTACGAATTTCACATCCTGCCTATTCCTTCCAGACTATTCGTGTGCTTCTCTTTCATTTTATAGCTGAAGTGACCCAATTTCCCCGCAGCATCCGTAAATTTCTCTATCATCTTGTAAGTCGTTAGTATGATGGAGTCACCGAGTGCAATACACACGCATACACACGCAAAAAAATTCCTGTAGAAACATATCTATTAATAGTCTTTACTCGAGACACGAGGTTTTGTGCGGTCGTGTCAACATGGTAACCCTAGTTTTGCAGCAGTGTCGCGTTAGGGTTTAGGTCAGGGTAATGGTGTAAAATCCCGTGAGTATTTTGCAAATCCAAGGATACCATCGAGACGCGACCTTTTTGTGCCGCGTTCAGGTACCGTAAACACCAGTGTCTGTTTTAGCGCTGAATATCCGGCTCGTAATTCCAAGAAACCTGATATTTTCCTGAAAGCTCCGATATGTGCACTCACTCTAATGCAACAGCTCTGCCATAAACCGCAACCTTTAAGAATATGTATAATGTCCAGTTTTTGTTGTGTGTAAATTTAATTATATGTGCTACGTTTTTGTCCTCCCTATTTATATACATGAGGAGGACAGAGTAGTAGAAACACCTCTCAATAAAATGCAGCCCAGAACAACAGCACAGCTCAATGCCAAAAGAAAACCTGAGCGATATAGGCATCATAAAAGTAAACTTTATGGCAGAACAGTTGTACTGGGTTGTATTAGATTGTGCTGGTAGACCTGATAATAATAAAGTGGCCACTGAGTTATCTGATGAGGAGGAGATAATAATACTACGGAAATCCTGGATAATGGTGACCATTAAACATAAGTAAATCCAGATTGAAAACTACTCTTAAAAAAAACGACCTGTCAAAAAACTGAGCACATTTTATCAAATTAACCGTTTAATGGCTTTAGCTGCCTTTTGATATAGACTTGGAGACCTGTAACATTCGCTTACGTGACTTTACGTACTGATGTGATTTTTTTTTCTCTTCCCATGTGCCGTGAACACATCATTCTCCTTGCACAGCGGAAGGCGTGACAGGTTTGACGTAGCACGCAGACAGGTAGTTTCAGGGTGTGTCTTCACTGAGAACGAATTTGTCCAACATATAAAGAAAAAACCCAGTCGAAACCCTAGTGAATCAGTGACTTGAGTTCACAAAGTTAACAGACATGGCCTTAACACGATTACAGGGATCGCTTCTGCTGATACTCTACTGGATTAATACCTCCAATGCCATTACAGGTGAGGTCGGAAGTGCCGCCGATCTTCTTGTTTAAATTGAGAAATTATCAGGATTTCGGGGCATAGGTCAGTGTGGTAAATGTTTGGTGGTTGGTGGATTAACACTGATATTTTGCTGAGTTAAGATAAATATTTCAGCGCCTGAGACGCGTTTGGGCAACACTACAATGCCGACAAACCAGGAATAAAGGGTGAAATTTGATAGCCTTGTAAATGAGAGATCATGTAATCTCTTTAACCATCGAGCTTTACCTTCCTGGTTACTTTGAACTAATTATTTGGTTGGATTATAGAAATGCTATAATTAATTGTTTTTGTTTGTTCAAGGGAAAGGACGTGGGTTTATTGGATATAAGGACCCTGATTCAGATAAGGTTGTTGTGGACGAGGCCACGGCTGATGCACTGAAGAGCAGTTTGACCACAGTCTTCCTCCCAATCATCTACATCATTGTGTTTGTCGTGGGGCTGCCCGCCAATGCCATGGCGATCTGGGTGTTCCTCTTCAGGACCAAGAAAAAGCACCCGGCATCCATCTACATGGCCAACCTGGCTCTGTCTGACCTGCTGTTTGTCATCTGGACCCCCCTCAAGATCGCCTACCATTTTAATGGCAACAACTGGATCTACGGAGAGGGGCTGTGCAAAGTCCTGGTGAGCTTCTTCTACGGGAACATGTATTGCTCCGTCCTCTTCATCACCTGCCTCAGTGTGCAGAGGTATTGGGTTGTGGCCCACCCTCTATCCCAGCAGAGGAAGAACAACAAAGTGGCTGTTATTATCTCCGTATCCATCTGGATCTTCATCTGGCTCACGGCTACCCCTCTGTATCTCTACAACCACACTGCCACCATCAAAGGCCTCAACATTATCACCTGCCATGATGTCAACGCTGTCAACCAAACGGTCAGAGAAAAAAATCTGTATGCTCCTGCCAAGGATGTTCACGAGGATGTGTTCACCGATGTCCAGCTGCTCTACTACTACTTCATCCTCACCGCTGTGTTTGTGTTCCTTGTCCCGTGTATAGTGATTGTTGTGGCCTACATCCTTTTACTGCGCACCCTGGGGAACAGCATGGTGGACAGCACAGCCGCAAAGAACCGGCACAAAGCTATAGTGTTGATCGTGACCGTGCTGGTGACATTTCTGGTGTGTTTCATCCCCAGCAATGTAATGCTGGTGGTGCACTACTCCCTGCTCCGGTACGGGAGGCACAATAATTACTATGCCTTCTATATCACCACGTTGTGCCTGGCCAGCCTCAACAGCTGCCTGGACCCCTTCATCTACTACTTTGTGTCAGAGGACTTTAGAAACCATGTGAAGAATACTCTGCTGTGCAGGAGCAGCCGGACTGTGGAAAGGATGAGGGTCTCATTCAGCTCCATGAAGTACTCCAAGAAGAGCAAGTCCTACATGTCAGACTCGGGGAATACACAGAGCAGCACGTGCTAGTCAAGAGGAGACGAGAAAAGACTCATAGTCCCTGTGCAGCACCGGGACGGACTAAATAATGACAGCATAATTATAATGCTTTGGTATCTGCAAAGCGTCAGATAACCACCAAAGATGAGCCATCATCCCAGCTCTGCAAGAAGCAAAATGTGTGGTCGGACAATATTTTTAGAATATTTAACGTTGAAGATGACTGAGCTGGGGTGACAACAAGATGATCTTTGAAATGTGTATTGTTTTGTTTTTTTTGTCATGAACAGCTGTATAGAGTTGAAATGTGAAAGACGAGCATATGTTATTATTGATTTTTATATGAACGAAAAAAAAAAAGTTTTAAGTCCGTGAAGACCCACAGCTGCACAGTTATGG
Organism: Myripristis jacobus; assembly: GCA_900302555.1. NCBI lineage: Eukaryota > Metazoa > Chordata > Actinopteri > Holocentriformes > Holocentridae > Myripristis > Myripristis jacobus. Next base: position 20,156 of record OMLB01050716.1, read on the forward strand.
TATCTATCATCGTGTGTGGCATTTGGTCTTCTTGAAAAATGATTACCTGCTCAAAACGTATTTATAGTGTTTGATAAATTTATCCTTTTCCTATTTTTTTGACTGATTAAATAACCAAAGACTACTGAAAGCCAAAAAGATGACTGTATTGAAATGGGCAAATTAATTTGTGTATTCAGTGGAAGGAAGTTGCAGGGTGTTCTGACAGCAATGTGGCCTTGGCCAAATTGGCATTAAAAAAAACTCCCTTTTCTTTCTTCCCTGTTTTCCTCGCCCATTTACAAGTATAGCATGTAAGCTACAATTTTATTTGATCTTTTTAAATCTCTTGTGCCATTGTGTTGATTTAATTTTGTGCAAAGTTTGAATGTGATGAAAATATGTTTTTTGTTACACTGTCTTAAATAAATGATAAAACAACAGGTTGTAGCTTCTTTGAGACTTTTTTATTCTTGCGCAACCTAATTAAGATGCCAGTGTTGGGGGGTGAGTCATCTCTCAATTTCATCACGTCGCTGAAGACTGCTGTGGAGACGAGATTCACTGTCATGGGCTGGTTGCTATGTCCTGTGGAAATACAAGTTGTTAGGAATTCATGGAATGTGTGCTGGTGATTTCGAGTGCAAGAAAGCTTCAACATCAGAGCTTTTAGTATCAAAACAAGTGAAAATGGGTGAGGGGTTGTAGTATTCTTCACATCATTTCCTGGCGAAAACCTCCGTACTGATTTCTTGTCCCAGAAAGGGGGTTATAGTGGCTGAGCTTCAAGAATGTTTAAATGCATGATGAGGCATGTTGGTGCTTCGGTTGACATGCTGATCCTCACAGATAGAATCGAGTTAGAGCCACACAGAGGCATGTAAATGGGCTGTTCCTGGATTACTGTTGTTGCGTTAAGGTTCTTGCCTCCGCAGTTTCAGTGTCAGGCCACAAGTTTACCATTATGTAAAAATAACCTAGGAGGACAATGCCAACCAAACCCACTTTCAACACATAGGTCATGTGCTGTCATAGCTGAGTCAGACGTTCTCAGTCTGTTTTGATAGTTGGAATGCAGCCCCTTTCCTGAATTTGGAGCTAACATTCAGATTGTAGCTTAGTTAAAACCAAATCTGTGTTTTCAAATGAAAAGGAAGACTTACATCCTTTTTAAGACCTTTTTTTCTACAAAACCTAGCCTGTTTTCTAAAAGACAATAAATATAGATTAGGGGGTATTGTGAACTAGAATGAATGGATGTGGGCTTTTATCTCAAGATAAGGAGTAGGTAAAGGGATCAGCATTACCTTCCCCCACCCCAACCATCACCCCACTCCCCTGTCTACACACACACACACACACACACACACAGATGTTTGTGGTGATAGTTTCCTGCCAAATGACTGGTTGAGGCAGTGCTCGAGGCTCTTTGAGAAGTGAATGATTGTTGTGGAGTCTCATCTAACCTATTGTCAGCGCCCTGTGAGCGGTATAGACCTTCTTTTCACACATTAGAACCACTCCCAGGCCTTGTTTGCAGCCCCTCTGGTGAGTTTAGTCTCACAACACTGATCAGAGGCCCATGCGGCGAGGGGAGCATGTTCATATCAAGATGAGCACAGTGACACACAAACCTGTACAGGACAAGTACATGCAAGCATTTACGAATAAACACACAATCATCATCATGATCATATATCGTGATATAAACCCACGGAAGGCGGGGTTGCTATGCGAAGAATGGAGAAACTACCAACACTTTGGATGTCAGTCTTAAGTACAGAAGAACTGTGTCACAACTAAATTGTCTTTGGCTCATTTTGACCCACTTCAACATTTAAACACCTCTGATGATACGTTTTAAATGTCCTGGAAACATTTGGCAACCTATAGGTATGTGTTGTTGTTTTGCGTGACACTGAGGATCTATCACATGCCATTTATAATCATCAAAAAGCTTCCCTCTGCTTTAATGCACCAATCTAGTGCAAAAACCACTGACAATTCATAAGACATTTGGAAGAGAACAAAAAATGATTCCCACAAGAACTTTGATATATAAGGGAGAGTGAGTGGGGAAGGTTATGTTTTATTTAAAGAGCTATTTAGGCAGTCAACAAGACATATGAAATATCTGACACATGAACTTGGGTAACAATTTTTATTAAAATAATTTCCAGGGGTTTTATTGTTTCATTTATTGTATTGGTCAAACTGATCCCAACTGATTAAAAAAAAAAGTTAGTAAATTTTACAGAAACAGGAGGGTTAATGTATCACATAGTTTAATAAATATTTCATAGTTCCTGTTGTTGTGCTTTGTCCAAATGTTATCATAACACGTTGTCATTTTCATGCACATGCCTGGAAAGTGCGTTTAAACTTTAACAGAGGATATGAAGAAACAGAAAATCCGGTCAGGTTCGCCTGTGCTATTGTTTCAGCTTTTTCCTCACGATGCATTCAAGGTAACTGTGAATTTGTGTTGTGAAGTTGAGTGTAGAAAACCTTCACAGTGTGGATTTCCTTTAGTCCAGAGTTGTATGAACACAGTACGTCCCTGAGCTATCGTTTTACCATGAAGGTCAGACAGTTACAAGTTCTCAGGCACTTTGGCCAGACTATAAATCGGCAAGTATCCTGTGTCACAGGCAATCATAACAAATGAAATTCATTTGCATTTCGTACGTTTGGCTCGGGGCTGTGGCACCAGACGATCAGGATCCTCAGTTTTACTACTGCAGGTAAAGCTTAATTTTGTGGTTACATGCACAGCAGGGAAAAAAAAGGTTGAGTACTACAGGAGAAAAATAATGTTGTGGCATGTCTGTGAAACATATTACTTTTCTGTAGCAGTAGCAGTGTTCACCATATCACCGTTTCATAAAATGACCCTTTTATGGTATCACTGTCCACATAATGACGTGGAAATTCACAAATGATACAGATGCCATAAGCTGGCCTACAGTGTCAAGAGGGTTTCCTTTATGGAGAGTGTTTGTTATGGTCCTGGAAATATTTCACAGTTTCAGCAATGTCTATGTGTGTGACATTCTTAGAGGTTATAGTAACCACAGGATGAATGTATGTACACGTATGAATTAATGAAAAAATAACTAAACAAAAAACTAAACAAGAGCCACATAAGGTGGATCTCATGTTATAACTAATGCTTAATCATATGTCAGTAATGAGACTCAACCAAAAAGGGTGATAATACGTACACAGAATAGATTGATGAGACTATCAGAGTTGTGATTCAACTTTATTTTATTTATGCCGAAGATTCCTATTCTGCAATGCACATATAACGCATAAAGAGACAGGTATGCACCAGACCTGAACAGTGTTGGCTTGTTTCAACAGTCAGCTTCCTCTCCAAGCAACAACATGCCAAACCAGTTCTGTCAGTATCGTCTCCTAGTGAGTAATAACAAAGGAAGGTGAGCCACAGAGAGCTGCTTTTCCATTAAGAGTTGAACAACATCTGTGAACACGTTTCAATTCTGCAATGCACTACATTTCCTCTGTAATTTCATTGAACTGCTCGTGCAGGAAAGGAGAAGTGGCTGTGTGTCTGTCATGCTGGAAATGTCACGGCAAAAAATACTCTGTGGTTTCGGTCAACACGACAGGTGCAGCTAAGCCACAGAAACAAACTTATCAGAGACTGTTCTTCATTTGCTTTTAGCTGAGATGGAGTTGTTCTGTTTTCTGATTCAAGCTTGGATCAAAAACTATGATTTTTATAGCGACCTCTGCTGGTTAATATGTTGAAGTGTAAGGACTTACGTGTGGGTGAGCAACTCAAGAGTCTCTGCAAACAAAGGTCAAGTATTGACTCACTAAATATTGTAACACATTCATGGGAATCTCATTCCAATGGCACATTATACAAACTGAAAAAGGCCACGTGATGATTTACTGGAAAGTTTGCTTAAAACTGCTGGTAAGAGAGCTCCGATATGCCAAGGAGAGGAAGTTATAAATGTATATGCTCACTGCTGTTGTAGGCTGTGTACCAACAAAAGTATTCTGTTTTGTGAGTTTGATTAAGACCTCTGCCAATAGGAGCATTTTGTGTGAAAGAGAGGATGATAAATTAGTATTGCCTCCACGCATCATACTAGGATGCAGCTAAAAGACTGCCATTCATGTGTGTGAGAGAAGGAGAGAGGGTGCTAGAGGCAGAGCGAGAGACACAATGTTTGCGTACGTGCGTGTGATCAGGTTGACAGACAAACAAATGCTCATTGATGGTTTTAATGACCTAGAATACTTATAATACTCAAATTGACTTATTGTAGGAATTAGTATTCCTTAAACAAGTACGTGGCATTGCTTTCTCTCCTTTTTTTCTTTTTCTTTTTTCTTTCTTTTTTTGTGGTTTTTGTTTGTGTTTGTGTTTAAATAGCATAAAGTATGCTTCACATGTACAGCGACCTGACCTGAGACTGCCATCGAGACCAAATAAACCCACATCAAACGGAGGAACTAAATGGAGAAGCAGAATCTATCCTATCATTGTATGTGAAAGAGACCCGAAATGTAATTATTCATGACTTACCAGACACTACCAAAAATGGTTAGACTGATAATCAGCCACTAAGTGTGAAGCATAGGCGTGCTCTATTAAGAAGCAGAAGAAAACATAAAAATTGGGAAGGTCAGTATAATCACATCAAAAACAGACAGAGAGGGCAAGAGAAGAAGACATGGGACGGAAAAGTGTTCTGTAGAAATGAGAGCAGAGAGATCAGCTGGGCACTGGGCAGAGGAGAGGTAGAAAGGGGTAGTATGTGGGAAAGGCAGTGGCAAATTCCGGTGCTTTTAGTCTTTCCTCCCTTTCATATCCTCTGGCTCTGCAGTGGCAGCGTGGCTTGAGGGAGTTGGCACAATGTGTGTGCCCCCTAGCCAGTCCCAGTGAGAGAAGAACGGGGCAAAGTTGGTACCAGGACGCTGATGGTGCGCATCATGCTTGGGTGCACCACCCCAAAGTCCAAAGGGAACCAGATGATGCATGGACCATGGGAAGTCATAGCCACAGTGGTCTTCAGTGGAAACATAGATGTTGAAGACCATGAAGCCCCATGTAGTGAGGCAGTGGCACTGAAGCAGAATGGGGTCCACTGTGGCCCAGAATCCCACACTGAAAAGCTCCCAGCCAGACAGGTACTGGGTGACCAGGCTGAAGGGCTGGTTGTACTGGTGGTGCACCGCGTGGAAGGTCCGGTACAACCAGGGAACCCGGTGGTGCAACAGGTGCCACAGGTAATACTGGAAGTCAAAGACCACCGTGCAGCCCAGGATGCCCAGGAAGAAGCCCCAGAGAGAGGGTGCTTCACGGGGCAGTGGGGTGGGGGGCCTCCACAGCCACTGGGCTACCGCAGCAGGAAAGATGTAAAGCAGGTGGTTGTACACAGTGACCCCCAAGGTAGTCCAGATGTTCGACAAGGTGACGGGTCTGTCCGGATGCAGCTTGTAGCGGTTGATGCAGGGCCAGGTGGGAGCCAGCAGGTCCAGCACGGTGTAAACAGCCACCAGGAAGAAGTAGGTGCAGACAGAGAGGACCACAGGGAAGAGAGGGCTCCTCAGGAGGTCATGGTGGTTCTGGTGGAGGTAGTCCCAGGCAGGCTGCAGGACCCAGCCCTCAGACAGACTTACAGTCATGTTGCCCATGTCCGACATCCAGGATAAAGCCTCAGTGCTGAGTAACCTGCCTGAGTTCATTTCTGATGATGCAGAATCTCTTTCAAAGGAAGGCCGGACCAAGATTACTGTCTAACAAGCTAAATGAATGGCTAGATCCCGTTAGCTAGCTTGTATATGTTGAGCAAAAGCAAATTGTCTGGTGATGGCGTGCCAAATTGGACTGGCAGTTCGTCTTAGCCTCTTATGTATGTTGAAGCCCCACCTCCACCCCCACCCTCCGTGTTTTAAAAGAAGGCGCTCTGTAAAGGGCCTTTTTCATGGGCACAAGGACGGCAGCCAGGAGTCAGGAGCTGCACCACAACAGCTCTCATTTTTGACCCAAATCATGGAGAGAGAGCTTCCGTTACTTGTGAATTTGACTTTATCACAAAAACATAAAGGGGTAGTGTGTGTGTGCGTGTGTGCATGCGTTTGTGTGTGTGTGTGTGTGTGTGTGTGTGTCTGTTTATTCCATTATTAACCCCAAAATGATGATTAGAGATATTAAGGCTACCTTAAGATGCATCAGATTTGTTTAATTATTCTCATCTCTCTCTCTCTCTCTCTCACTCTCTCTCCTATACACACACACACAAACACACACACACATATACACACACACACACCAGGGGCCCAAAAGAGTAATCAATCATAGAAAAATGGTCAGGGGAGACATGGATTCAAAAGCTCTGGGTTGTAGTTGGCTTATTGCCCAGTTTGTTTGCATAAGCATAACATTGTTTCATTGTTGAAAACTGAAAAAGCCATCGCAGCTCTTGTTTCTATGGTGTGATTTTAATAATTCAAGGGAGGGTTTTTTTATGGGTTATCATATGCTGTTAGTCATTGAGTCCTACAGCAAAAATTGGCTTAGCTTAAATCCCTTTTTGTAAATACCATCAGAATAAACACCATATAGGCATGGCTCTCTCCGAGGCACCAGGAATTAGTCACTGTAACAAATGAAAGTAATATATACATGCTAGTTCTAGTTATTTTATTCCAGTAGACATTTGTCACATTGGAGGGTTTAAGCTTTTGGTAGGAACATCTGACGAGAATCAGAGCTCAGTTGCAAGCTTAGGTTTTGATTAAGAACTGGCTGAATCAAATCACATGTAAATCTATCACATACACGGGGAGAGGCTGACCGCACAGGTGCCTGATCTTGTTTTGAGGAAGCACATCCAAAGTATTTAAATCAGCTGTTTTCTGCTGCCCCCTGTTTGTCCCTTAGAAAGCTGCAATGAACATGGCTTTCAATGTGTCGCACACATATCACGCGTGCCCTCAGCTCTTAGAAATCAAAAGGTTTTGTTTGATGTGAGGACGTCTAAATAAAATATTCTTGACCATCTTGGACACACCTTTCCATTCAACAGTTTTTCTATTATTAGTTTTTTTTTAATTATTAAAACATATTCTGGTTTGTTTAACACTTTTTTGTTTTCTACATAATCCCATATGTGTTCTTTCATAGTTTTGATGTCTTCAGTATTAATCTACAGTGTGATGTAGAACATAATAAAAAAGAAAAACTATTGTCTATGTCAGCCCTCAGGGCATTCAAGTGGGTTGTGGACAGGAGATGGCGACAGCGAGGAATTTATATTTCACCCCTCAGAGTTGAATAAATGAAATTCCAGCTATGGCTAAAACAGCAGTCAGTATCCTCTCTCTGACAAAAAGTTTCAGAAGATTCAATAACCAGTGCACACACCAACATTTAAACTTTTATTTGATGAAATTGAATAATTTCATTATTCAAACAATAAGCCACATTTGACCTTCATAAATTGATCACATTCAAAACATATTTTGTAAACGTGAATTCCATGGAATGGGGGGTGACAGATGTTATAATCTCCGGAATGATGCCACTTACACAGGTCTGAGCATGTCTCTGTGGCTCAGATTACATTTAGACTGTGACTGCATGAAAACTCTGGAGTCAGCTCACCTGAAATGAAGGTTAAAAACAAACTTAAATGAAGTTTAAAAGCACTTGTTTTTCTAATTCTCATACCACAACATAAAAAAAAAGAATCTATTTGTAAACATCTGTATATGAATCCAACTAGGAAGGTCAAACAGATGCAGGTCTGATAAAACAAGCTAGAGTAACTAACAGTTAAAAAAAATGGTCAGGATTTCCTTGGATGGGGAAGAGCTAAGACAAAGTGCCTTCTCTTCATCTGCTGTTTACAGTCCTTTAATAAATATACATCAGTATGTATAACATACAGTACAGCATACAACAATACAACATACAGTTTCTCTTCTGGTTTTCAAAAAAGGGAAAAATGAAGAAAAAAAAAGAATGAAATCAAATAAATAAATGACAAACAAAAACAAAAAATAATAAGCAGAGGCATCTTGAAAATGCTTGGTGTGTATATAATGTACCTTGTATCACCCATATGTATATTTTCCAGATGAGAGTAATGCATGCAATATGATGCAATATTGCATGTAAACATGCAACATTTTCACAGATTTACTGGCAGACATATTGCCAGACGCTCTTCAGAGCTGATGGGCTGCTTGCTGAACATTGTTTTGCTTCTCAGTGATGGACCAACTCGCTGAGGCAGGGAGTCAAAATAAGATACTTGAAAAAGTCCCAGAAACAGCAGATTTTTATTGCAATTCCTGCAGAAATCAGTGGAACTCATCTGTTTCATTGCTTGTCTGAATGATGTGGGCCTGAGCCAGCTGGCGTGTTTGGTGGATTTTGCTTAAATATTTACTAGAGCAAAGCTTGACATGCAATCTTCCATCACTCTGTCTTTGAAAACTGAGCCTAGATTTTTGACACTCTCAACCTGATCTCAAAAGGTGGGACATTCAGAATGAGGATGAAGCTTAATGTGAAGAGACTAGGTGGAGCAAGTGGACAGTGTTTTTTTTTTTTCTTGTTCAGTTCCTTTGACTTGAGGTCTGCAATGCATTTCAACAGCAAATACCTTCAATGTGGCATGAGAACCAGGGGCGCAGGCAGCCAGTTCATTCAGATTAAAAGAACCAGACGGCTATTTGCGGCCCGGCGATTAATTGGTGAAATACGGTATATAGTTTTAGCCAAAAGTACTGAAAAGAATGATCGACTCAAATTGTAGTTTAAAAACTTGAATCAATCACATGGACCTTTTTCACAGCCGCTGCTCTGACAGGCATCTGCAGAGTAAACACAGGTGGTGACATTAATTAAGTTCCTGTTCTGTTTAAGCGTCTTTTCCAGTGAGCCGACACACACACACCAGCAGGACTCTGGCTCTGACCTCGATGGAGCAGAACCTTAATGAATGTCATGCGCAACACCTGTGTTTACCTGCTATTTCATGTCAGAATGGCTGCTGTGAAATGTTCTGTTGAATTGGCGCAAAAAAGAAATAGTTCTTAAACTGAATTATCAGGTAGTGATTCATGAATCAAACTGAATCTCTGTTACGCCTGATTCACACTGCAAGTGTTAAGGTATTCAGACAAAATGTGTTGTTCAATTAATTACTGGCTAATATAGCTAATGCTGCAAGCAAAAAACAAACAAACAAACAAAACTTTTGATCCTCAGTCTGCAGAAGCAAAGTCCTGTTGCTTGTGCTACCGACCACCACGCCTGCTCACTTTAGTATCCTTGGTTTGCAAAAACGTAAAATGTCAGTGATGAAGTTGAAGTTCAGTGTCATCAAACAAGATGATAACAGTGCATAAGTTTGGTTTGAGTTTCATATCCAGGGGAAAAAATACACAGATTGAGATGAAAAACGGCTAATATGGCAAGAAGTTTTTGGTTGGAGACAGTAGCAGTGTATCCTGCCTTCTCAACCCAATTTAACAAAAGCTTGCACACCTAACACACAGAAATAGATTGTCATGACTAAAATACAAAGGAAATTACAATAGAGAATTGCCTTTTGCTTCAGGCTACTTGTGCCCATTCTAACAAATTAATAGAAGCAATAACTGCATTTCAAAGCATTTCTAAAGTCAATATACAGTATATAGCTATTTCTGCCTGAGAGGATTGTTGTTCACTACTGTGTTTCAACCTCTAGAGGGTAGACATGTATCATGGAGATAAAGGCACTAACTATAATCATCACAAGCAAGCAGTTTTTCATCACTGGTGAAATTCTGTTTTTTACTTGTTTGATTTAATTAGATATTAATGAGATACTGTTGTTATAATATAATTAATTTTATGAGTGGCAATTTCTATTTTTCCTTTTCTCAATACTGGAAACAATGGACACAATACAACACAGATGTAATGGTATCTTTGGATGCTGAACCCTGCAAATGTGAGTTCAGTTTCCCTGATGATCCAGAAACTTGACAGAGGTTATTGAAAATGGTGAACCCTGAAATATATCTTTATTTCACTGGGTTGTGGGTTCTGTTGTAATGCAGTCATTTTAAACCATCTCACCTGGGTGTTTGACGTGCGATGTGTGTGTGTGTGTGTATGTTCAGGTTTGAGGGGGAGTTACTGATGGGTCTCCTTCTTACACAACATTTGGTATCAGCAGCTGTGAAGGAAACTATTTCATCACCTTAATAAATGGAAAATTATTTTCTCAGTGGCGGCAAAGGAAAAGTTGCAGACACACCTGATAATCACCTTCCCTCAGGTGTTGTCTTTAGGGGCCGAGAGCTAAATAAAATATCATGCTCCCCTGTCACTTATGACTCAAAGCCACTGGAGAAATAAAATGAGAAGACTAGGACTGGTGGGATCAAAATGACAAATGACTGCAGCAATGAAATTCATGGTGACGGTAAACCCTAAAAATTGTACGACATGACACATGAGAAATTGCACAAGGAGAAACAAACCCAACAAAGCATATATTTTCCCCAATAAGCAAGTGCATGCAGGTGCACAGTTTGCAGTCATTGATATTGTGCAATATCTAAAATCCTATCTATTTTATTTGGATTTTAACTCAAAGAACTGGTATGATAGGAAGGTACCCAATTCAGAATGAACACTGCAGTTTATTTTCATATCATGCAAAGGCAGGAGTGGCATTTTTTTTTTTTTTAACACATACACAGGTATCAACAATATCGAGTGTCAAATTAATGTTTATTATTGAGAGGTAAGGAAAGTAGATTGGATTAGCTGTTGCCAGGGGATCATTTAGGTGCTATTGTCTCATACGATGAAAGCCCCGTTGATGTTTTGTGTGAGTGTGTGTGTGTGTGTGTGTGTGTGAGTGTGTGTATGTGTTTGAGCTGAGATGTGTGGGTGAAGAGATGTTAATGTTAAAGAAATAGAACAACTGTGCTGTCTTCTGCTTAGGCTTTTCCCTTGAAGAGCTCTAATGTCCCTTTCCCTGCCCATACCATTAATTATTAAATGATGGATTATGAATTACTTAATTAATCAGGTGTGTCTCTGTATTTTTTCATTCATTCCCATGTGTCTTATGGTTGTCTGTTGTATTTTCATATGTATACCGGTCAGTGTGTAATGTCTGAAATCCCAAGTGCCTGGCTGTAGCCATTAAATTGATTTACTTACTTTGGTCTTGTTAAATGCAATTAATGCAGTTTTAGTCAATGAAAGAGTTAGATAGACCAAGGAAAGTCAACCAGCTCTGAAGTTGCTGAATACTGTTCTCATTTTAATTGTGGTGTCAGTGATGTTTGCTTTAATTTCCATACTTCTGAGCTTCTTTTTTAGGATAATTTCAGCATAGTCAGAAAACACTGCTGTCATTGGTGTAGACAAGCAGGTCTGCTCGAGGAGGTGCAGTTCCAGACAGAGTTGCTGGTCGGAGTGCTGAGGATAGGTGAAGACAGCCACGCTGTCAGCACCGGCAACGTTTGCCCTCAGCCCATGTTGAATCACCTTGGGTTAGCCATGTATGAGTTAAAAGGCAGGATGTGTTTTGCAAGTCAATGCAATGTTTCGTTTAAACTTCTGAAGAAAGATAGCAGTGTTTAGCAGGGAAATGCACTGAGAGATCACAGTCCCTCCTCATCAAGTGCACTATGGATGTTTCTCGTAATAGGCCGCTGCTGTCGTCACTTCTGTTAATTGTCTTTTATTGTAATGTCAGTACTAATTTCCCCTAACAACAGCCTGAAATATTGAACATCTCAACAATCACTGACGGTTATTTGTGCTGAAAAAGGCGTGAGGGCAGAAGCTTGAGCACGCAATTTCAGGATGATTATAATTAAATAAGTGGAAACATGCTTTTGCTGTAGCATGGCTGTACATTGGCTTTGGTATATGAAATTATTTAGTGTTTTACTTAGGGAAGGTTTTATTAATGATGGACATGTAGATTGCAAATATCATAGTCAGAATTTTGCTTCTTAAAATTGATCATGGCTTTTGGCCTTTAAGGTTGAATACTAAAATCTCTATTGTATTGATTAAGACATCCTTGCAGTGTCCACTTATTTAATGTGAAATATGAAAAAGTAGTATTTGCTGGGTAAAAATTATTGAGTGAAGTGGGTGCCATAATTTCCAATAAAAAAACCTGAGTGTTCCATGTCCATTTTAGTTGCAGAAACACAGATACAGTACCTCATGTGAATTTTCTGGGAACATGTAAGTGATACAGATTAATGTAATCAGTTCATCATTCATGTTTCCAGATGTATAGAGTTTTCTTGGACCATGCACAATGACGCAAACGTCTGAAAATGGTTTATTATTTGTTTATTATGGAAGAAGTGAACAGAATGCGCCTGCTGCATTTTAATACAAAGATTCGCCGCATCGTCTTCCTTTGAGATGACATTATGCAGCGTTCTCCTGCATTTAGACACGTTTCAGGACAAAGCACTGCAGCAAGGTGAAACCACATCTGGGACGTGAGCGATGCTGTGTGACGGGGGCACATGCATGGCTTGGAGTTTGAATCTGATGAATACACATGGGGCTCCAGGGTTACACAGGTACATGTTTGTTTTTCACACAGCAGCATTGATTAAAATCTGGAAAGGAAGACTGTTACCATGGGCGTCTCACCTGTGGAATTAATTAGCGCTACAAAGATAGGAGATGGCCCTCTTAACTTCTCATTTCCTAATAAACAAGCTGTGCTGCAGTGTCTCTGATCTCATTTGTACCGGACTCTAACCAGGTAAGACACCTCTTCCACTGTGGCTGTTTGCTCTAAGGATTATAGGCAGATAATTGTGTTGTTACAGATTGGAAATATATTCAATTATGAAACAAAAGGAGCGTGCAAATTGGTTGAAAACGAAGCATCAATGTAAAAACTGCATCAGTAGTATTTTCTGTCTCATGGTTCATGGTAGATGAATTGTTATCATTTGTAACTGGTGGTCTAAATATTTCTTGAAATTGTGAGTGCATTATTTCAGTTGTATCATCATGTTTTCATTTCAACGTTTCAGCCACAGAGAAGCCAATTAGAGCTGAACAGAATTAATACTTACGGCTAAAAATATGATTTGCTCCACAAACATATGCAAATGTGTTACTTAAATCCTGTCATTCAGCCACATTTAATCAAATGTGATTTATTTATTTTTGTGTCTTTCTCACTCTACATTATGCAACACTTTTTCAGATCCCTGTGAGACAGATTTTTTTCCATCCTTCAGTCAGCATGCCCAGCCAGCTCGAGGGTGCCATGGATGCACTGATAACAGTTTTCTACAACTACTCTGGGCACGATGGAGACAAATACAAACTCAACAAGGGCGAGTTAAAGCAACTCCTCAACAGTGAGCTCACCGACTTCCTTACGGTAAAGCAGACACTTCTACAGCATGTTTCTGAGGAGATTTTTTTTTCTTTTGCTCATTATAATTGCGCTAAAATTTAAGGCATAGCGAGCAACTATTGGTGGAGTACCTTGATTCTTTTGTGATCTTGCCAAATGAGGTTTTTGTTAGACTGAGAAGTCAATACTGGCTTCTCTCCTTTGCCTCACAGTTGTGTCACAATTGTGTTCTTCAGTCTTCAGCTTCTGGAGCTGTTATAAGTGAACTAAGCTAAACAGCTGTGATAAAACTACAATAAAACAAGTAGGATACCACGAGACTTTACATAGTCTTTTAGAATATATCCTGGGTGGTTTAGCTGTGTTATAAACGTGGCATGAATCTGTTGGCTTGACTAGAGACAGACATGTGACCATCATTACATGCTGATTACGAGGAATGCTTTGGTTGTACTGGAGTGTGACCTTTTCATCTCAAATTGTCTCCACAGTTGATCTATCATGTGCAACAGTGATTACACTGATTTGCTTGTTAAGGGCTTCAGTGCCGAGGGTGATGTCTTGCTATTGCCTCATTTCAAAATCAAATTAGACAACCATGTTTTCAAATGAGTTAAGCGGTCAAGACTGTTTTTGATCCCACTGTAGGAAACTGCTTTCTCATTGAGTGCAGCCCAGTGTAACTGCTGGTCGCTCTCACATCACAACAGTCTGGGGATATATAGTGTAGGGTGGAGAAAAAGAGATGGATGAAGCTATTTCAAACAGCCACTGGCCTCTGTGTCGTTGAGATAGCAGCATGTTTAGATAGGTCTGTGTGTTCAAATGATTTAGACCTAGACATCAAGCGAAGCCTAAAAGATAAGCCTCTGATGCCTTCATTTTTTTTTCCTTTCACTTGTCCTCCCTCATGTGGATGGAAGCCTCAGGTGATCGCACATCATCATCACTGGCCCATATCGCCTCCAAATATAGACACCCTTGTGATGTCATCACATCCCCATGGGCAATAGTCACCTCTGAGAAGTGGCTGTTCCCAGTGAGAGTATCACTCAGTATCAGTTTCCCCTAACGTAAAACTTAGGTATTTTCAAATCACTTCCTAACAGTTTCAAACTCATTTTGGCATGTATGGTGTTTTGTTTGGGAAATCATCCCAAGAGGAGACGGCAGTGGTGTAAAGGTTAGAGAAGCATGACTGGACGGTTGCCAGTTTGAATCCCCAGACAGGTGAGGACAGGTACTGAGTAGTGCTCTCGCCTCCTTCAACAACAAGTGTTGAGATGTCTCTGTGCGCAGCAATTAGCCTCCACCTGCTCCACTGTAGCGGCTCAGCGGCCGCGAGCAGTCCAGATTTGTTGTTACATTTTACTTTTAATCTCATTTTTAATATTTGTTGGTCTTGTTTGGCTTTAGTTTAGGCGTGTTTGGTTTTAATGCAGTAATTTGCCTTCAGACCATTTAGCTCCAAGTATTTACAAACAGGACCATGGTATTTTATTTCTGTTTCAGTTTTACAGCATTATTATTATTACTATTATTAGCAGCAGCAGCAGCAGCAGTAGTAGTAGTGGTGGTAGTAGTGGTAGTAGTAGTTGTGTCTTATTTTTGGTTTTAGTTTACTATAATAACTTGGTTTACAGTGGGCAGCTCCTGGGTGTCAGTATGTTTAAATGTTTAAATGTGAAGTAGGGCTATACTGGAAAAGGCTGACATGTTCAAAATATTTTAAAAAAAAAACATGTTTTTAAAAAATAATTTTAAAAATGGTGGGGCTATGAACAGTAATTTTTATTATTTTATTTTATTTTATTTCATTTGAACAGTCATGATTCACTTGTTTAGTTATTTGATCAGTTTTCATTCTGACACAGTTCCTTGAGATGCCCACTGTGGTTACATGTATTGGATAAAAATGCAAAGCTGGTGTTCAGGGAAAGGAGTCGCTAATAACATGTATTTATTTTTTTTCAATGACAAGTTATATATATTAACACTGAACTTGTTTGGATAAGACTATCATTTCGCTTGAGATAATCATTTGTTCCTGTGGTTGGCTTGACTGTTACTCTGCTGAAGTGAATCATGGCCAAACTTAGGATAGTTATGACTTTGTGTTCAAATATCAGTCACAGACTTCAGTAGTTGCCCTCTATGTCATTGTGTCTCAGTTTGCTCTCTTGCCACAACGCAAATATCACTATTGCCTTGGAGGTGAGAGGGCTTGAAAGGGAAAAAGATGTCTTGTTTCTCAAACCTGGAGCAATGAGAGATGCAATAAAGGGATTGTGTTATCAACTGCGGCTCGTGGCTCAACAGCAGCGTCACTCGGGTCTCCAGTGGACACTGGATGGCAGGTTTTGACTGCACCGTGGGCGATGCAGGAGTCAATATTAAGCTCCAATAACAATCAAATGACAGGCGTGTGGTGTCTCCCCAGATGTTCCTCATCCTAGGACAGACTGACATTTCTGTATGCTGACTTGTGTCTAATAGGTTTTTCAAGTAATTGTAATTGCTCAAGCAGAGTGATGAACGGTCAATAAAATTGCACTGGGCAAGTCAACTTAACTATTACACAGATGAGTAATTCGAATGCACTTCTGCATTTTGTCTCACAAGCTGATTTTGCTTGTTGGATTGATTTTCCTCTCTTTTCCAATTTTGCGTTCAGTCTCAGAAGGACCCAATGCTGGTGGAGAAAATCATGAATGACCTGGACTCAAACAAAGACAACGAGGTGGATTTTAATGAGTTTGTGGTGCTGGTGGCTGCCCTGACTGTTGCCTGTAATGATTTCTTCCAAGAGCAGCAGAGGAAGACCAAGTAGACCAGAAAGCCTCCGCTGAGTTAATGACTTATCTTTTTAAAAGCTAAAAATGCCATTCAAGAAAAACTCATTATTAGTGGGGGAATTCCCAACAATTTAAGAATTTGTGTTTGCTTTTCCCATGGTGTACATTAGCCTATTTAGTATTTATGAACACGGACACTCTCCCCTAATGGTAGCAACTGCAGAATAAAGATTATGATATGATGTGATGCCTCATGAATATACAGCCCACACATGATCTTCACAGTGGAGATATTTATATTAGACTGATGTCCCAGAAAAAAGTGGGTGTTGTCATACATGTTTTTCATTGTGTATGAAGCCGAGCCCCATAATGAAGTCAAATCAAATCACTTGCATTTGTTTTTGAATATGTTCACTATTTCTGTCCAAACTGTCTGATGGCACAGGAGCAACACTGCTAAAATGGAGTGGTATTTCCCCACTAAAAAAAGAGAAGATTTTTCAAAGTTATACAATGTCATGTTTTAAAAAAAAAAACATCTGTCACCATTTGTCATTTCTGTGAGATGTCCTTGGTGAGACTATCCCTTCTGGTACATTTCAAATGTCAAAAGTGAAACATGTTATATTTGCCGCTTTTAGTCAGGGTCACATGCCAATGATGCTATTAGTGGGAAACATGTTGGTCCCTTGTCAGTCCTGCTGCCAGATTGTCTCTGTTCCCTAAGGACACACTTCTTTTTCCTTATGTTAGCACAATTGTCTCAGAGTAATAGAAAAAAATCCATAGGCATGTGAAATTGATCCTGTTTCGGTGATTTTAGTATAATGTCTAACATTTTCATAACGTGTGGATATGTTAAAACTTATTATATGTTGTATGTTATACCAGAAAGTTTGGTAAATTTCTATTGTTATTGTTGTTGGTTTTTATGTCTGTTTGTTTTTCACAAATCATTTTAAAAGTGTGATATGACTTCCAGCATTGTCTGGGACTATGATGATGTATTTAGAAAAATAAAAATAAATAAAACAACTTAAGACCTTGAGTGTTGCACTTGTTTTAGCCCACATATTGGTGTGCATGTGTGTGTGTGTGTGTGTGTGTGTGTGATTGTGTGTGTGTGAGAGAGACAACAGGCTTGCAAGTCTGTTACTTGTGTAGTTTCATGTATTTTCTCTTCCAGTTTTCATTCATTTCATTCCACTCATTCTGGATCTGTCTCAGGAAGAGAGGTTGTGCTTTTGGGAGCTGAGTGTGTATCAGTTCTTGATGACGCATGGTGATCCCAATGCGCACAGACCACCTGGGTCCAGCAACACCTGCCAATCACAATGACACATGTCTTCCCCTCCAGCAGAAATGGTGATATTTTCACCTTGAGAGGACAGAACTGTCGACTGTATTTTCTTACGGTTTACTCTGTATGTCCTCTATTCAGAATGCCAGACTGGAAACCGTAAAATTATTGCTAAATATACTATCAGCTGTGACGTGGAAAATTACTGGGGAAAAAAAATTCTTTGTAAAATGTGATGCTTTACGTGAATCCTTCACAGATGGTGCCTGTACATATCCTCACTGTCACTGCCATAATGCAATTTGTGTGTGATTGGCTATAACTGAGCAATCATCATCTCTCCTGTGGGAAGATGCAATGCAATAATTATGCTTTTTTGTCCTGGTTTTGAAAAGGTTGCGATCAATCATGAAGCATTTTATAGATTTTAAATACGGATATTAACTTTTTATCCCTACATTTGTCAGCCCCTCCCTACCATCATCATACACACACTATTCAAAATATTTGCACAATACTCTCCATATCTTCTTTGACTAAACATTGCCCTTGGTAGATTTTTGCAGGGGGCACTTTTTCTAGCTGACAACTTAAAGGTTGAATTGTCTGTTGTGACTCTCCCTGATACAGTTTCCTTTGAATTACTGTCTTGCCCTCTGAGTGTTATAAAATTACAGAAATAGTACAGGCATATATCTCTGTAGGACATAATTGTAATACCACCACATAAAAAATTCAGAAGAGGATTTTTAAGGCATTTTGGTTGCGTAAAAAATGATGCATTATCCAAAGATTCTTGTGCATGAAATGTACACACACGTACACACCAAGTTACAGTGGGCTGGGGTGATGGATGAGAGCTGGACGGCAGACTCTCCGGAGTCGGTGGGGAACCTCTGAAGATGAGGAAGACAGAAAAAAACAGGCAAATGTGACAAACGGGAAAAAATGAGGTTGGTGTACTTCTTTGACACCTGATAGATGGAGAGAAGTCGAATGGGATTAAATGAATGAGAGAGAAACAGTGTAGGAGGATACAGAGAGAAGAGAACAGGAAAGGAGAGATTGTGGGAAAGGTTATGAAGTCTGCAAATAATTAAATGATTAAATGAGCAAAGACACAAACTCTCAGGAAATGAAAAACAATACAGAGTAAGTAGAGGGAATGATACGGAGGAGGGAAAATAGGAAGGACAAAGTGAAGAGAAATGCTAGGGAGGTTGTAATGTACATTTTTACAAACAAGAGGTAACATTTCTGTGTGTTTAATTTTGGTACACTAAAGTCTTAATTTGCACACAGGACATCTCCTCACGTCAGGTGGCACTCATCCAAATGGAGCCAGCTACCTGCAAAGAATGTCTTTAAAATGTGTCCCGAGGCCTTATCTCCCACATGCTGTCCACTCTCCTTTCGTCACCTTGTGCGTCACTGTCTCTGTCATAACTCCTCATTAGGAGTGACCTGCGCGTGAGTGTGTGTGTGTATCCACTTTAAGAAATCAATTTTATGGGCTATAGCTCTTACTCCAGCACAAATGAGTGTATGAGTGTGTCTGCTATGGTTCACACAAAAAGGTAAGACAATGATACCAAAAATTTAACACTAAATTTACTACAGGCACTACCAACATACTCATGAATCGCTCCATGACATTTGAGGGTTTTCAACAGGGAGAGAGACAGTTAAGAGAGCCATGACATGACAATTACCTGGGTTATTATGAGTCAGCTTTTTTATACTGCAGTGACACCAGGCCACAGATTCCCATGCGCTACACCTCACCTGTTGACCCTTACAACTGCGTCCACATGACAGGTGGCAAAGCTACAAAACAGTCAAACCGTAGGGGCTACACTGTCGCAGTGTATCCCATCAAGAGTTCATTAAGACAGAATGAGTATAACTCTCCTAAAATACAATGTATAGACTCATCCAAAAATAATCCCTCTCAATCATTACTTATGAGCCACTAGAAGTGTGTGTTAGTGTGTGAATCTGCAGAGACCCTGCCCTCTGCCTGGATTTTCTTGTTTTGCTGAATTTGGGACTCTTCTTGGTGTTAACCTTTGGGCAGTGGGTGTGTCGCTCCCAGCCAATAACAGTGCACAGTGCCAGATAGATAGCATGACATCCAATAGGAAGCTATGAGAATCACAGATGCAGTCTGCAAAAAAAAGAAAAGAAAAGAAATGCCAAGCAGTGATGAAAGCCAAATTTTGAAAGCCAATTTTTTTTTCAAGGTCGACGACCTCACATTTTGGGCGTGAATTTCATTTCGTTGCTATCCTTGGAAATGAAAACTCTCTGCCAGCAGTTAGCTTAGCCATGGAAGAGGGACCAATGTTGTATTTACAAACCGCAATGACACGTCCTACTCATATTGCCTCTAACTTGTACATGTACAGCATGTGTACAGTGAAGTACTGTTGTTTTACTTTTGTTTTATGGTAAACATTATTTAAAAGGGATGCGGTAAATGGTTGCTAACGAATGAATGTTACTTTCAAAAAAGCATCCCTTCTGAACACATGCAGAAGCGCTGTCACTCAAGCTTATGATCACACCTGCTGATCATAACTGATACACAAATTCAGACAGCACACCCTTTCCTGCTTGAGTCAATATATACAGGAACACCTTTAGCTCTGTTCAGTAACAGATGGAAGATGATCCTATTACATGCTACACGTGAAGGGACAGATGTTCCAGAGCAGCTTGATTTACCCAAGAAAGCAGTTTGGTCATCCTCTCGGGGATGACGACAAGACACCGGTGAAAAATGCCACTGTGCAGCCCTGCTCTCCGTTGCGTAGTGCTGTTTGGCAAAGCCCAGCCTAATCTGTCTTTCACACTGGAACAAACAGGTTTGGATGGGCTTTGCATTACTTATACCGCCCTCCCTGTGATTCATACCATACTCTGTGACTTTCATGATGATTTGTGTGCTGCAGTGAAGAAAGAGTGAGGATGGGAGTAGGAGGGTGGGCTAACACGTCAAGGAGAAGGGGATATACTCTCTCTCTCTCTGGGGTGATGGGGTTGAGGAGGCGTAGGAAGGAAGCAGACATGCCTCACTAGCAGGATTTTCCGTTCATACAAAGGACAAATCAGTGTGTAAAACTATTTCTAAGCTCCTGATAAATAATACCACAACACATATGCAGTTTTTAAGTGAAAGATTTGCTGGCCAGATGTAGAGTCATGATAATTAAATGACTCAAATCCATAGATCTCCACTGAAAGCGTTTTGACCTTGATCTTCGAAAACCAACCAGTTAATCACTGATCATATCAAATATTGCACCTGGTGCCTTTTCTCTATAAAGTTTTTGTGGCTGATGTTTATCCTAATGCCACCCAATGCCACAACCTAATCCTTAAGCTCTCCCGCTGGACTCTTACATATTCTTTACAAAAGGTCCTTACTCTTCTATTTCTGTTCGTCTGATGAGGGTCAGTCAACGGAAAAGTCATGGTGGAGTTTTGTAGATTTAAACGTCAATACAGTGCTGCACTCTTTTTCCTCCTGAACTTGGTCTTCTAATACATGCAAATCTCAATGAGTTTTACAGATAACATGCAGACTAACCCAATGACAGTATATACTGAGAGGTTATTCTGTTATGTCTATTATGCCTACCTCTCACTGTAGTAATGAATTATTCTGAGTTAAACCCAATAAAAAAATGTCAGATATCTCATTAAAATCATGGAATTAATGCTCTACCATGGGGGTGTCAGTGATTAAAAAAACATCAGATGAAGGCCTCTGCCAATACATTTGTGTTCAAGGTGATTGCCATGAGAAAATTACAGAGTGCTTGACTTAATTAGTGATATCTGAACAGCACTACCGGAGTGGATATTTAAATAATTTGACATATCCCTTTGTAAGATCATCATGAAGATTTATTAAAGATGTCAGTGAGATGAAAACAGTGTGCAGAAGTCTTGCATATTCCCTTGCAGGCATATTGCAATTTCCATTCTAAAATGTATAGATAATGGTCCTCCACCTATGCAGTTAGTGAAATGCAGCTAACATTTTCTTCTCCACTCTATCCTACTAACAATTAATATGCACATCACGAATATGAGGATGTGTATTTTTTTTTTTTTAGTAAGACTAAACTTCAAAATACTGTGTGTATGTGATAGAACTTGTCTGCCCTAATCCCCTGCTGAGTGATTGACAGATTATTGATCATTTTCTTTCCAGAAAGGCCAGATATAAATGTCAGGCTTGATTGAGTTCCTAATCTGCAGAGTAATGGCCTACGCCTCAGTCTGGCTCAATAAAACCATCATCAACCTGTCAAGCCCTCTAAAGCAACACTTTTGAAACTGTTTCACAATATACACAACTTTTTGTCTCAGAGATGTTTTAAGCTCCAGTGACACTGAAAAAAAAAATCTAACTGAATATCTAACTGTCCATTTAGATGGACAATTACCCTTTATCATCACCACCCTCCTTCACCTGTGCCATGCTATCTTGAATGAGTGAAAAACCAGTGGAGCACTACAGGAACCAGGATACAGTGATGAAAACGCATGCACACACACATTACGAACACACCACCTTTCCTCTTGGAAAAACCTAGGTCTTTATCAGATACTTCATGAACAGGTGTCTGACAGTGATAATACACCTGCAGATCTTATATCACTGGACCACAGGCTGGACAGTATCATTTAAACCAGAATTTTCAGAGATAAAGCCGATTGGTGCCTCTCTCTCTCTCTCTCTCTCTCTCTCTCTCAGTTATGATTTTCTCCTTTACACACACACATGCACACACACACAGTCATGTTTCTATCACTTCAGACGACATTACATTGACTTCCATTCATTTCCTGCAGACTCATCCTAACCTCAACCCAAATAACTACCTGCCTAATCCTAACCTTAACCTTAACCTTAACTTAACCCTAAAGGTAGTTTATCTCTTAATCAAGTCTTCACCATTAAATTAATGATTTTCACTAAGGGGAGGCAAGTTCCCACAAAACAACTGTGCAAACAGATTTACACAGATTCCCCACATTAGTAATACCTGGTACACACACACATACATGGATGGATGACAAATTAAAGGAAAAAACAACAGTGTCTTAGTAAGATGCCTGACCACCACAAGCCATCAGAACAGCTTCGGTGCTCCTGGTTATAGATCTGAAACTCTACTGGAGGGATGGAGCTCCATTCTTCCCTCATTAGATGTTTTGTTGATGGAGGTGGAAGCACTGTCTAACATGTCAGTCCAAAATCTTCCATTGGTATTCAGCTGGGTTGAGACCTGGTGACTGTGATGCTCATAGCAAATGATTTACATCAGTTTCATCCTCATTAAACCATTTTGTGAGCCCTCCTGTCCTGTGGATGGAGGTGCTGTCATCCTGGAGGAGACCGGTCCCAGTCAGGATAGAAATGTTACATCACAGGATGTAGGTGATCACTCATAAAAACTTTGTGTTGATTTGCAGTGAGGCTTCCCTCTAAGAGGACAAGTACAAAATGCCCCCCACAGTGTAACAGAGGCAGCGGACCCCCTCACTGCAGCGGTCCAGCATTCAGGCCTGCAGCGTTCTCCTGCTGGACTCGTCCACTTGTCCAGAATAAGGTGAAGGATGATTCATCTGACCTCATCACTTTCTTCCACATCTCTGTTGACCAGAGCCACTCAGCTCTCAAATGTGCATTTGTCTTTGTAATAACGGCTTTATGCACTGCAGCCCTGCTATAACATGTAGATGTCTCTCTCTATGTGCAGTATCTTTTAGAGGAGTCTGTTGGAGTTCCACAGACTTCTATATTAAAGAGCACTGAAGCTGTTCTGGCGGCTCATGGAACCCCAACACCTTAATAAGACACTTTATGTTGTTTTTTCTTTTAATCTAAAATGATCTAAGTGGATGTGATTGTCAGTGGCAATTTTGTGTTATACATCTTTGTGGCATAAGTTTCTCCACAGGTATATCTGGGGTCACATAATCTGTGAAACATGACAAATTGGAAAAGAGAACAAATCCACAATTGAGTGCTTTGTCATGCAGTTCAATTTTATTACAAAAAAACATTTTATACAAATAAATATGCATTGATGCAATCAATGCTTTGATGTAGCATACCGAATACTTTGCCTATTGCTTTCTATGTAACATGTGGCAGGAAATGATGCAGCACATCCATATGTATCATTTAACAAAATAAATAGAGGGTAACATTCATTTTAGCACCATCCCCTTTAAATAATTTTTTACCATAAACCTTTGTATGACAATTTCTTGAGTCTTATCTTAATTAATACACATACTGTACTGGACACAAAACAGTAAAGTAAACAACAGCACTTCATCAAGCTTGCAACAATATAATGAATGAAATAAGGTTCAATTAAAATGAATAAATTAATCCATTTATTTCTTAATTAAAAGCTCAGAGTGAATTTTTGAGTGAAACATTTCTAGTGGCATGGCTATCTGTTTATGTCTTTGGACTTAGATATTTTATCTGATAAATAAACTGTCTAAGCTTTTTAATACAGGGACTAACTGTATTTGACAGCTAAACATTTTGGTGCAAGATATACCTGTATTTTTTAATAAAATAAAAACCATTTAAGCTTTTCTCTTTGCAGTCAAATGATACATTTGGCAAATTATGATCCTGCTGGGATCAGTCATTAAAACAGAAATCTTCCACACTGTTCTGTTTGAGCCTCTGAAGTTCCTGTGGGTCCAGTGACTGGTAGCTGAAAGACACTCGGTTGACAAACTTCCCACTGGATATCATCCTCACCGCTGTGTTATCGCAGCCTATCTTCATATCAGCTGCAGGTTCAGGGAGAGCGTACAGACATTTGGCATTGGTTAACTTTCTTTAAGTAGAACTGGAATTTAGCTCAACCAAAATTTCTATCATGTGGAAAGAAGGGAGAGATCTGCGTACTCACAAGGGCCAGTAAAGGAGTAGCAGAAGTCTGCAATAGGGAGCATTTTGGACGTATCAAGGCCATTTCCTCCCAGCACCTCCACAAAATCTCCTGATCCTGTGCAACCAGGCATAGTCCTCTGTGGAGATAAATACGCGGGTTTATCATCACATACAAAAAACATCTAGTATCATTCACAGACACAGTATTTGGACAGTGGGTGTGCATGCAGCTTGCTATTTACAATAATTGCTCTGTATAAGTTAGTGATACCAATAGTTTGATTAACAATACAACAAGTCTCAATGTCTTTGTGAAGCACCCATAAACTTGCAAAATTCACACAAAGTATGAGAATAAAAGCAGACAATAAAAACATATGCATCAATCAACATGTTATAGTTGTCACTGATTTTGTAAATCCCAGTTATTTCTGGATTGTCAGTTGGTTGAACCTCTTGTTGAGCATGCTGATCAAAGACACTGGAATTGAGTTCCATCTGAAGTGAAGTAATTTCCTGATTGTGTGGTTTAACTGAGATACAGCTGAGTATTGTCAGCATAACAGCGAAAGAAGTTGCTATGCAGACGAATAATATAATCAAGGAGTACCAAACACATAAATGATTAGAACAGAACTGGCACAAAGAACGGGCCCTGAGGCACACCAGACATAATTAACAAAATTTAAATATTGTAGTAAAGAACAGAGATTGAAACCATTCAGTTGGACAGCCTCTGATATACCAACCTCATTCTTGAGTTTATCAGTTACAATGATATACATCCAACTTGAATCTGCATTCATCAGGAAACTTTTTGTAACCTGAGGTTTTTCAAAACTAGTATTTTTCAGGATTTGCTTTGACACAACACTGTCCAACGTCTGGAAGAAATGTGATTCCTTTAATGACCCCATGAAATGGACCCCTGATTGATTTTATGTAATTCCTGTTGAAACAGGATGTTGGGATGGGACATAATGCAGGGAAGGATCATTTGCAAGTGCAAACCAATAGGATTTCAGTTTGGGAGACAAGACACAATTTTATTTGAATGGATAGATGGACAAGAGAAGATGTTTAAAAAACTGTAAAGGTTTTATTGGTTGAAATTTTGTTTTACTCCCACTAATGCAGGAGGATACTCTACTTTACATGAAGTAGAAGTCATGTGTGGTCATTTCTGGGGACTGTAACCCTTTTAAATTGTTTATTAGGATTGCATTTTAAGGCTAATCTCAAATTTGGTATCAACCCTCTTAACAAAAAGGTTAAAATGTTTCCACAGGGAGGAGAAGAAGCAAAAGGACCCAGAGGCTCAGGGTCCACAAGCAGGTTAATGGTGAGCAATCTTTGTGCTCTGCATTTCACACTGAGTGATGTTTGTGCTCACCTTGGGAAAGCTGCTGCGGTGTCCCAGGCTGAACTCTGATATCTGGATCTCCACAGGGTATATTATAGAGAAGCTGCAGTTCCTGTGTTGCTGGGGGATCACCATTGTGAAACTGCCCTCTGGTGTCTGGGAGATGATATTACAAGCTAAAGAGAGAAGATATATTATAGAAGAGTTTTCCTGTTTTCCCTGTTGGATTCCCAAATCCAAGTAGCTTTAACGCACACACACACACAAACAACTACAGACACACATGTACCATGCACAAATGAGTGTCAAAGCACATGAGCTGGCAAACAAAGATGTTAAATGTATTTATGTCAAGCAGCTCTGCCTTTTGAACATATACCTGCTTAAAAAAAAGCTGGTATAGAGAAAACAGCAGAATGTAAGTCCAGTGCAGCCCATTGATACAAGATTTATTTTTTAAAATCTATACAGTCTATACAGTGCATGCAACGTCGACAGGAACACAGAACTAGAAAGCATGTATGAGCCTTTATCCCCAAAGCAGCACATATATTAATCAATGTACAAATCAAATCTATATAGATGCTATACATCTGTATAGAAACAGATGTCTAGACCAGGGTGAAAGCTCAGGTATTTTTTAAATGGCAAACGACAAACGACTTACGGAAGGGGTTGATGAGTTTCTTGATTGTAAGAATGAAACTACTGCCGGCATTGTGAATGCGGAAGAAGACCATGGCCACGTTCTGGGAGGAGCGTACAGCTCTTAATGATCCTGAGCTGCAGTAGTCCACATAGCGCTCATACACAGGCAGAGGGTGATCCTGAGAGCTGGGGAACTTCTCTCCTTTCATCACCCAGCCGTCAAACACCTTCACGGGACACAGTGGCAGGGTGATTCACTCAAACACTGATTTGCGTGGGTTTCTGAGAAATGCCGTCTGCAGCTATATCTGTTGTGGTCTCCAAAATGAATCATACTATCAAATTTCATGTAGAATTACTTTTTAATTACTGAGAGCATTTTTTAAATGAATGATCTGTGAAAGAGCCACTGAGGCACTTACAGAGCAACCCTGTAGTACATTACATCATCGATAAGTGCATCAAGGACAGGCTACCTACAGTAAGCAGGTTACATAGACAATAGCCTTGCTATTCTAAAGGAGCTTTTTGCCTAATCAGGAAGTGTTTCTGAGCTTAGTCAAGCAAAGTGAACTGACCCCAATGTTAGGCTGCAAGATAACAAACACAGGCTGCACAATACAAAACCTGATAAACTCCCATTTTACAACTCTTGACATTACCTACTTAATGTGCATAGAATTAATTAGCCAAATACACCTAAATAGCAGTTTCCTTAAATCAGCAGTTGAGGATGGGATTAAATGGGGATTACTGGGGGAAACATTACTGACAGCTTACCATGTGTCTGACATAATGGTGACATTAACAAAGCAATCTTTTGAATCTGAGTTTGGTATATGAGCTACCAGAGCAGATACTAGAGTCCAAATTCAGATGTTAGACTCTGCTTGGCGGCTGTTTGGTAGGACACGTGATGTCAGGGTTTTGGGGAGAGGGTGGGTTACCTTGATGAAGTCCCCTCCCTGGCAGTCTATGTCAACACTGCCAAAATCCACACTGATCACTTCATCGGGCTCGGCTATGAAGAAAGCAGCACAGTTGAGTTGAGGCCGCTCTGCTGTAAAGGTGAACTGACCCTCCACTGCAATCATGTCCAGGCAGTCTGAGAGATGGAGAGGAAGAGTGAGAGTGAGGGAGCAGTCCAACAAGTCCAGCATATTCTACTCAAACACACTTTAGGTTTAGAAATGGCTGAGGTTTAGTTAAAAGTGTCATTAAGGATTAATTATTAAGGCTCCTCCCATCATCCTCTTTGAACCAAGCGTCAACCAGCCTTAATTTTATCCATTTCACACACAGAGACGCACAGAGACGCACACACATACTCTCTCTGTCTCACTTTCTCTCTCACACGCACGCACGCACACACGCACACACACACATACACACACATGCAGCACACATGCACGCACACAGACCCCCCCACACACACACATGCACAC